>CAIGRO010161219.1:0-16571 GCA_903798355.1 Fraxinus baroniana | reverse complement strand
ACTTTAAAATTCAACCATACAAAAATCTTAGACCTAGATAAAAGATCCAATAGTTACTTAAATAAATAAATAGCCCAAATCCAATCCAAAAGCAAATGACCCATTTATGAATCAATTACCCAAAAGCATACCCACATGCCACAACCCACAAAATGTAATATCGACTATAAACACCCCTCATTCTTCCTCAAATCTTTTTTCAGCGTGACAAGCGACTGCGTCGCAATTCCATCTCCACGGCTTCTCCAACGCCCACGCACATTGGCTGTCCCCTTTAAATTGTTGATACTTTTCTATTAGATTCTCTTATTGACGAGTTTAAAGTAATGAAGATAAGGAGAGACCAATTTTAGATGTCCAAGCTATCTCTACCATCTGTTATATAAATAGGCAGTTTATTTTTTGTCTTTTTGATATCCATCTAACGTTCATGTTTTCCATTTGTATAGCGTTATACACATAGATGGACATAGTGTTTTTGTATCGACAAACTGATTGTCTTTTTGATCGGTCAATCTAACTTGCATATTTTGGTACTCAAAATCGTTGTTTTCAAAGCCCACCCCTCGTATTTTCGCCTCAAATATTGAAATCCTGGCTACGTCCCTGATATAGAGCATGTTGGGTACATGCTTATTTTACTTATAAGGGGAGAGAAAGTATCAATACTCCTACACTCTCTCTCCTTATAATTAAAAGAAGCATGCACCCACACATGCTAATTATATTTTCCTTTTGGTGTTCTTATATGCTAATGTGGTTCTCAGAGGGGAACTGAGGATGTCATGAACTATCTCTCCATAGAGGCTATTAATAATAAAGTGGAAAGTATCCTTTTCTTGATGCCCTGCCATGCTACACCTTACTACTCAACCCTGCACCGTAACCTTCCTATGCGTTTCCTGGATTGTACACCAAGGTACTAAAATTAAGTGTCAACACATTTTCAAGATCTTTGGATCTTTTTATATTGTTATTTTGATTTATATTATGTATGATTCAATTTTTCTTGATATTTGACAGTGAAGAGAAAGGGATCCTAGATGAATCGGACCAGTTTTTGATGGATCCAGTTGGTTTTGCAACTGAGTACGCAAAAAATTGGTCTTTACCTAGCCACATTGTACTATTTGACTCTCAGCAAAAACAACTAAAGGAGTTTCTAGTTTCGCATAATTTCCATGAGGTCAGTTTTGAATTTTTCTCAATCAATAATGCTCAATTCTTTAGAAATTAAGGTCTTCACCTTTTCATGGTGTTGTATTAGGAAATTCTGATTTGGTTTCTATATTAGCAGATAAAGAGGTTCTTTCATGCTCACTTCAAGGTTGATCGAGAGTTACAGGCATCAATTATTGTTTATGCTTACCAAGGCCAGTGATTCTGCACAAAGATATAGACTTCTCAATTCAATTCTGGTTCATTTTCAAGTTTTATCTGTATGATCAAGAGCTTTTTTGGGGTTATGTATGGCATTCATTTATCTTTGAATTTTTAATCTTGATGATTTAGAGTTTGAGGTGCAAGTTATCTTCCAATGTATGATTTGGAACAATTGGTCTAGATCTGAGTTGATGATATTGTGATGGCCAATTTGTGCTGTATACGTACTGGTCAGAATTCATTGAGCATTTTTATTCTCTAAAAGAGTGAATTTGGTTGTTTTCTGAAAAAAAAAAAAAAGGTTAGTTCTCATGTAAATTTCATGCACTGTACAATATTTTTGGAGTGAAAAATTCTTCTTGACAAGTGCTTATCATGTTTGTTGCATCATTTCACAATAGCTTTGACAACCTAAGTTAATGTTTCATGATGTATGCGGATATTTACATCAGAATAATATTTTTTTCTTCTCAATTTGATCAATATTTTATAGGACAAGTTACTAAAAGTTTGCAATGTTGACAACCTGAGAAGAGCCAAGATGGACTTACTATTCTTCATTGTTGTTTCCTTAGATGATACGCTGGTAAAAATGTCCTGTTTCCTTTAATTATGCTCTTTCTGATTCAATGGTTTTTATGTTTCTCTCTACTACTTTAGTACCTAGTAATATGTAGCATTTTAATATCATTTACAACTGAGAAATGAAATGCCTTGAATCAGCATTGTCATAATTCTATTCTACAATAACAGAGAAATATAAATATTTTTGCGTTATCTATCTGTTCATTTACCACTATTGGGCCAAATAACGTGATTTCAATCTGATATGTAAATTTTGTATGATGGTGGCAAGTTACAAGAAATGAGTTGAACTCCATTTTCATACAAATATGTGACTATGTCTAAATATCAAGTTCAGCACAGTGATATAGTTTTGGATGGATGAAACAAACACCTGTTAATGATTTTCATGAAGAGGAAAATGTTCAATAGACTGCATAACATTCAATTTTTGTAGAACTGAAGTTCATATCTTGTAAATGAAGTTGAGAGCATTAGCATATGATTGATAGTCGTGGACCATGTCTTGTACCGTTGATAGTCATCGACCATGTCTAGCTTGATCATCCCTTTGTTTGTAGTTAGTACGAGAAGATAGCAAGTCTCAGTTTCACCCCCTTCTGAATCTTTATATAACTCGGTATGTAGGTCAAGAACAATACCTAATGAAAAGTGCAATCACATAAATTTTTGGATTCAATTCTGAATTAAATGTTGCATAGGTAATCTACAACCATGATTAGTTTTCTAAATGGAGACAAGATAATTAGTAAAATCATCTGATTGAAGGCTGAAAATCGAAACATGGTAAACTGTGTAATTAATTTCTTTAGAGAAAGAACGTACTTTCCTTTGGTCTTGTGAAAGCATTCAGCACATTTGGATTCCTTATTTTGAGAATAACCTGTATTAATACAGAATAAGATCTCAGGTTAGTTTACTATACCTAAAATCCTTCTCATCTGATACAAATTTTATTTTTAACTCTATCGACCATCTGAATAGTTTGACTTGCCACTTATTTTCTTTACTTTTTTTGAATAGAATTAGTTGAGCTCTATTGGTAATTTTGGAAATCGCTGTAAAAAACATCACTCATGTTGTGATGGAAATATCTTGGTTCAAGTCATAAAAGTAAATTGTCAGGATTGCATACAAGGAAATTCTCATACCTTAGCTTCACTTGTGAGTATGGCTGCTACCGACCTGAACAAGTACCTTCCTGTTTCCATGTGAGTCATAAAAAGGAATAGATAATTTATAGTTAATTTTGTGAAATGTGTTTCAACATATTAGGAATGATAGGAAAGTTTGCCGTATACTAAATCTTTTGACTCATCATAGATTTTCTCCAACTATGTTTTATGCAACATTGGAAATTTCATGAACATTGGTACCCTGAAAATTAGATAGAAAAGTTGGTAATTAGGAAGGAAGTGTGAATATGGACTGAAGTGTGTTTGGTTCCTATGAGAAATGAGATGGGAAGTAGAACTGGTGGTAAAGCAAATTCTTTACCCTGTTTCTTAAACAAGAAAATGATGGGCAGAAGTAGAACTGAAGGGGTACTTACCCTCTTGATATAAATTTTATTTTCCTTGCAAATTGAAGGTGATAAATGGAGGTTACACAATGAAACTATGTAATTAACTTTCTTGGTAGCAACTTTCAGTGAAGTACTCAAAAATTGACTCTCTCTCCCTCTCCCTCTCTCTCTCTTTCTCTAAGAAAGGTGGTGTAAAGCCCGTGTATGTCCCCTAGTGGGAAGTTATCTATTCCTCTACTTTCCATTTTATTTTTATCAACCAAGCATAAGCAGCATAGTTTCTATTGTATCACTAGAAACTGCGTTTAACTTGTGCTTATATTAACAACATACCATCCGTGGTCTCAATGTTAAGGTCTGTTCCCTTTGATAGTATAGATTTACACTTCTCAAAATCAAAATCAGATTCTTTGATATCCTCGAGTGGCAGCACCGGAGTACTTCCATTCAATTTGTTTTTGTATCCTGATCGTGCTTTGAGTGTAGAAGCTCCTTTTAGTGCTGCAATGAGGTCAAACAAGAATGCAATAAAATTCATAATCCCGAGAAATCCTAAATGACAAATGAAGACAGTACACCTTAATGGTTTACATGCAAATGTGCTCAAAAGAACTCTAATTGCAGGTTTTGAAGAATGCAGAAGATAGGAATATCAAATATGCATATATGTGTGTGCATACAATTTATACTGGTGTACTGTATAATTCGTTACATGTTGCAGCTGCAGTGGTGAGGGTTAAAATTTCACTTGCACTCGTGCCGTTCATGGCTGAACCTATTACACTGCTGAGTTGCTCCCTCTTTGCCCCCATTGCTTCAGCCACTTTTGCACACTGTGCAGCCACTAAGGCAGCTGCAGAAGCCACGGCTGAATCTTTGGCAGTTATTGTGTTGTCAAGTTTTGAGTTTTCAGCGGCTATTGCTGCTAAGGCAGCTGCAACACCTGCCACTGATACTGCTGCGTGTATTTCAGCTTTTTGTAATCTGTGTTCTTCCTTTCTCTTCTGCTTAATTTCTTTTAGCCATTTTTTGATTGATATATGTTTGAATGGCATTATTTTCCATGACATCTGCATGTAAAATATCAGATATTTAGAGTGCTATCAGAACTAAATCCTAATGCAGAGTAGCAGATGAGGACTTACCCATTTCCTTCTGAAATAGCTATTATAGTTCAGTTCTGGGTGCATTGCTTGTTGCATCCATATCCATGACTGAGGAAAAGGAGAAGATTTTGTCAACGCATCTGTTATTGATGCTTTAATCATGTCTAAGCACAAGGGAATTCACATTTCATGCTCATCACATTAGTTGTGATTTAATATGGTTATAAATAAGTTGATACACACACAAATTTATAGGTTTAGCTGTTACCTTTACATCATTGGATTTCCAAGGAGGCACGAACTTGTCTGCACCATCCATCTTTGCACTCCCTTCCATTTTCTGCAAGTTGAAAATATTTTTATTTTTTTCCACATGAAATCTTAGCTTGCATTCCATGTATGAATTGATGCCAGTGTTTTGTGGAGGCATAGTTAACTCACCATGGAAGGAATTTTAGCCTCATTTTCAAATTTCATGAGTGATCTCTCTTGAAGAACGATTGATCTATCTTGTACATCTGATTGGAGAGCCTGAACGGCGAAGTTGCACCAAGCTTGAGAAAGTAAATCCATTGTCTCGGGATGTGCTTGTGTGAGTGTTGGCTTACAGTTAGGATCCATTTGATTCAGAGCTATGGCTTCAGCAATGGAGTGTGACTGAATGACTGAAAGGCTACTTTGTTCTGGTATAAATAAACTTCCAAGTCTTCAGCATAAAGTCTATTTTGCCATTTTTTTTTAGGGAGGATTGAAAGGGGAAAAAAAAAAAAA
This sequence comes from Fraxinus baroniana, assembly GCA_903798355.1. Classification (NCBI taxonomy): domain Eukaryota; kingdom Viridiplantae; phylum Streptophyta; class Magnoliopsida; order Lamiales; family Oleaceae; genus Fraxinus; species Fraxinus baroniana. The sequence goes on along the minus strand of CAIGRO010161219.1, from coordinate 11,201 downwards.
AAGAAGCTAAAATGTTGTTCATTATTCTGTTGAGTACTGTGTAGTAAACATGAACGTTATGTTTCTCGATTCTATCCTGCCAAGTGCCAACATATGGTACATCAGAACTTTGAAAGTAATTGCATGGAGTTGTATGTCTAAAAATAAACTGGAAATGTTTCTAGGAACAATAACTTTCAATTATATTAGCTTTTATGTAAATTAGTGCAATTTCTTTATGTCTTCTCACTAAAACTCCCAAAATGAAGAGGATTTGACATACGTTGGAAAGGATAATGAATAACCAACTTGATTTTTAATAAAATAAATTGTTGGAGATGGAAGAGGACCCATTGGATATTTTTTGTTTGTGTAGATGAGTAGATTGGTTGGAGATTAGCCTCAAAATTCAATGAGAAAGAACACATGGTAGCCACTTGAGAGGCATCAATACTATGGATGATTAAATTGTAAACAAAGTATGAGGCCCCTTCTTTTATATCTTTAAACTGGCACCAGAAACACACAGCCTAAGTTTGAAGAATGTGGTGGGACCAATATTTAAAAGAATTTAAACAAAGATTAGCTTTTTGATTGTAATGATGATAGACAAGTGAGCAAAGCACCTTTTATCACTGGCTTCTCTCTCAAAGTTGTCAACAAAGTCATGTATTAGCTTCTAATATATTTGATATGTGGGACAACAAAATGACATTGTTAATGAAAATGCTCATTAGGCTCATGTGACATGACATTAATACATTTGCTTGATAGGCTCAATCAACAAGATTAACAAGTTATTTCCACTGTGTTTAATGCTCATTGACATCTTTCTTTGTGTTTAAAAAAGATTGAGGGCGTGCCCCGGGGCACATCCAAGATGGCAAAGACAGTGCAAGGCTGGGCTTGCAACCCCAGAGTGGGGAGTTCGAATTACGGAGGGAGCAGTGGAGGGCTCCCTTGGGGCCAGGAGTATAAAGCTTGCAGGGACACTGGCTTGATTGGGCATAACCCGCGATTTACCTCCGCGTGTGATGAGGCACCGGATCAGGTGGTCCAGGATTAGTCAGGCGTAAGCCTGGAACCTGGGTATCAAAAAAAAAAAAAAAAGATTGAGGGCTCATTTGGCAGTGTTTCTATTTTGGCTTTCACTTCTCATAGGGGAATATTCTATTTAGGCAACCTTAAGCCAATTTCTTTAAGAAGTTATTCTAATCTGACAAAATATTTTTAGAAAGTTATCTAAAAATATTCAAAACCATATTTTTACTTTCAGAAGTAGCTTATGACTTTTCAAAAGTCCTACTAAACAGGTCTTTAGTAATATGATAAATAATATCTTAGCTTCTTTTTTTGTTTTAATGTTATACGATCGATCTACTTTATCAAGCGAACTATTAAAGATTCGGTTAATGGGACGAAGTAAGTTTTGAATCAAGAGTTTATTTATTATTATGATGACGAAATATTGGTGATGTGACAACTCATTATTCCTTACATATCCATCTCTGTCATAAAAATTGAATTGTCAAATCTCATTATTTTACATAGACTATCGCATTACCGATGTTTCATTATTATAATAATAAATAACATTATTCTTGAATCAATGGTATGATGTGTGTGAATAATATTGAATAATCAAAAGTTATAAGGTACTTGTATACATTAAAAATGAAATGGAAACATAATCTTGTGATTTAGGGTTGGAAATTCAATGAACAGAATGATTAATCGAAACCTTAAGGTAATTATATTAATTATTAATTGTGTTAAAGAAGCTAAAAACATTTATTTAGTACACAGCTTTTGGGGTATATGTGAGTTTCACACCACCTTTTATTTCAATGAAGTTTCCATGCTGCTTCGCATATAATGAAAACGTGTCCCCAGAGGCGGAGCCAGGATTTAAACGGTAAAAAACAATGGGTATAATCAATTTTTTTTTTTTTTTTTTTTTTTAAAAGGTGGGCATGGACAAGGGTGGGCTACAGCCCACCCCTACCTCCGCTGCCACCCCCTCATCCAATAAACGGTTGTCGGAAGATAGGGTCGAGTGGTGGCTGCTCCACTCTGCTGCGGTCTCATGAACTGAATTTCGTTGCAGTTTAAAATAAGGAGTAATGTTATTTGTACATAATTATTTATGAATTAATGAAAATGTGGCAGGACCCCCTTCTCCCATCCCCTCTAAAGTATGATGGTTATACTATACTACTTTAAAATAAAAGAATAATTGCAGTAGCAGCTCTAAACGTTTCACTTTTTTACAAATTTTATTTTAACTTTCACTTTGTACTACACACAGTCATAAACCTTTCATTTTGTTGCACCACAAAGACAAATGGATGGACCATTAGTTAACCTAAAAAATGAAAATTTGACCAAATTAATAGGGTAAAACATAAATTTATATTTTTCTCACATTAAATAATTAAATTAAAGTAAATTAGAAAAACCAAAATAAAAACATAAAAGAAAATAAAACTCATCTTCTTCTTCCACCACACCTCATCCAACCACACCACCACGACTACCCCAGACAAATCGAAATCAGAAAACCACACGCTCGTCTGCTAGCAGCCACTGGAATGGAACCCAAATGAAAAAAAATTCGAACCAAAATGGAACCCAAATGAAAAAATCTTCTCAACTGCTCAAGATCTGAGATGTTCATCATTGCAAAACAAGAGAGGTTCTTCAAAATCCTTGCTAAATTGCTAAATTTGAAGCAAACAAGAGGCTTTATGTCCTCCAAAATTTGGTCTTCCCAATCCACAGTGGTGTCACTATCTTAACTTTTCTTCTCACATTAATAATTGAAATTGTTAGGAAGGATATTGGGTCTAATTCAACATAACAAAAGCAACTTGTTAGGGGAGGATTGCCCTCACTTTATTATGTAGATCATGTAATTATCACTAGCCAATGTGGGACTCTAATACGTTCCCTCACGCACAGCGTTGACCATGCCAAACAAATGTGAACAAATTGATATTGGATGTACCCAAATTGCAAAAGAGGAAATTACACCCACCCCTAGTTTTAGATTTCTATTTTCATAAATTCCATTCCAAATTTAACTTTTTAAAAACCAGGTTTCTTATATTTAATTTAATATTAATTATATATTTTTCATCCCAATTTAAAAACCCAAATCAACCCTAAAATTCATTCCACATACTTTCCCATTCTCTCCACTCCTACCCATTCTCTCTCCCGTTTCTCACAGNTTAATATTAATTATATATTTTTCATCCCAATTAATAAACTTTAATCAACCCTAAAATTCATTCCACATACTTTCCCATTCTCTCCACTCCTACCCATTCTCTATCCCGTTTCTCACAGCCGCCGCCGCCGACCCTGCAGTCCGCCGCCGCTGCCACTCCCTCTCCCTCTCTTCGTCTGGACTCCCCCTATCTCTCTCTCCCTAACCCATTTTCTCTACACTCTCATCTCATCTCTCATCCCATCTCTACTCTCATCTCCTCTCTATCTCACCATCAATGGAGGATCGCCGCGCCGTGGAGAGAGCTCTGCTGACAGAAGAGCGATGCAATGCTCACGGACCTGCCATCGCGCAACGTCGACCACAGGTAGCGCCGCGTGCAAGAAACTTCGATCGGGCTGTGTAGCGGCATGTGTGCAACACGATGTTTGTGTAGCAGCACTGATCTGTAGCGGTCATATCCAAGTCCAGATTTAGATTTAGATCCAAATCTACGTATTTAGAGGGGTGTGACGTGGTGGTGGTGGAGGCGCCGTGTTGGTGATGGTGGTGGCGCAAGGGGTGATTGTGTGGTGTATTAGTAGCGACGGCAGTGGTTCGTGTTGGTTGTTGGGCGGTGGTGGTGATGTCATTTTCATTGGGGGTGGTAGTGGTTGTTGGGGGTGGTAGTGGTTGTTGGGGGTTGGTGGTTATGTGGTTTATTGGCAGTGGTGGTGGTAAGGTCATTTTCTTCTGGTAGTGGTGATGTCATTTTCATTGGGGGTGGTAGTGGTTGTTGGGGGTGCTGGTGTTGGAGGCGGTGGGTGGGTTATGTGGTGTTGGCGGCGGAGATGACAGTGGTGTTGTGTTGATGGTGGTCATAAATGATTTGTAGATTGTGACTTTATAAATTGGTTGGTATGTGACCAATAAAGAATAAATTGTGACCAATTAATATTGTGTGACCTACAAATTTATTAATTTGTGACTAATAAAAGTAATCAGTGACATATAATTTGATGTTTTGTGACCATAAAATAAGTTGTGACTTATAAATTTTGTGATTTGTGTCCGATTAACAAAATTGTGACTTTTAATATTTTTAATTTGTGATCGATAACGGTCTGTGACATACAAAATTTTGAAGTGTGACCTAAATTTTTTTTAATTGTGACCAAATTGCATAGATCTGTGACCGGAACAGTCATCAGAATAGTCGTCGGAATCGGAGTAGTCGTAGGAACGGGTTGCCGGAGATCAATTGTGACCGGAACGGTAACTGGAATAGTTCCCGGAACAATGGAGGTGGTGGAGGTGGGGTGGGGTAATTATGTTATATTAGTATTTAATATGTAATAATAAATTGATTTAATAATATATTATTTTATTAATAAAAATTTTAAAAAACCTGATTTTTGAAAGTTGAAACTTGCTTTTGTATTTTTGAAATGGTGTAAAGTAAAAACCTTAGATATGTATTGTTCCCGCAGATTAATCCTACTGGAATAGAGAAGTGCTTCAGATCCAGGGCCAAAAACAGGCTCAGTTCCAGTGTGTGAATAGTGGGAGGGCAATTATATTAACACTACGAATTTTAATTACTAAGCCATATTATAATCACACAACAATTAAAATATATTTTTAATAAATACACTACAATAAATTTACAATTATAATACTAATTCAATAAAAACAAAAAATAATAAAATATTGTGATATACTTATCACCAATAGAATACTCATTCTCTCTAAGTAAACAATCAGCCTCCGAGTTTTTATAATGTAGTCAATATACTTTTTCTGGAGTCATCCATTGATGTAATTCCTTCAATGCCAACTTGCACGACTTTTTTACTCCAGAAATCTGCAACATACATAACGTGAATTATATTTTTCTTTTTTAATAAGGAAAGAACTGCAAGAATTCAAGAATTTAGCCTTTTTTGAAATGGTGTAAAGTAAAAATCTTAGATATGTATTGTTCACATTGCAAAATTGGGTCTGCTCTGATACGATATTAGGAAGGATATTGGGCATAACTCAACCTAACAAAACCGACTGGTTATGGGAGGATTGCCCTCACTTTATTAAATGGATCGTGTAAATATCATCAATCAATGTGAGACTCTAATACTGTTAGGATTTAGGAAAGATATTGGGCATAACTCAACCTAACAAAATCGGCTTGTTATGGGAGGATTGCTCTTACTTTATTAAGTAAATCGTGTAAATATCAACAGTCAATGTAGGACTCTAATACGCCCCCTCACGCATAGTGTGGACCATGTCAAACAATTGTGAACAAATTGATATTGGATATACCCAACATTGCAAAATTTGACCTGCTCTGATACCATGTTAGAAAGAATATTGGGCCTAATTCAACTTAACAAAATCGGCTTGTTAGGGGAGGATTGTCATCACCCTATTAAGTAAATCGTGTAAATATCACCAACCAATGTGAGATTCTAATAGAAATCGTCCTTTGCCGACTCATCATCACTGTCACCTCCCTCAAACGATAGCGAGACCACTGGTTTCCTCAAATTAATTACAACAATTGCAATTGATTATGAAAAATTAAGGCAATTGTAATTCCAATTGCAATTTATTACAACAAATTACGGGGTTTGAAGATATTGCAATCTGGATCTTAACACAACAAATTAATTACAACAAAATTCACAAGAAAGTCGTTCCCAAACCTAGAACTCAGTAACTTCCACTTGTGAATTGTAAATCTAATTGATTGTGTAGAAAAAAGCGTGGAGATTTTCATTTTCTAGGTCAACTAATGGTGGGATGGGGTTGAAGATGGTGAGTTTTATTTTTATTTTATCTTTATTATTTTTTTAATTTACTTATTTCTTTTAACTATTTAATGTGATGAAAATGTAGAGTTGCTGTTTTACTCTTTTTAATTTGGTCAAATCTTCATTTTCTAGGTCAACCAATGGTCAATCATCCATTTGTCCTTGTAGTGTAACAAAATGAAAGGTTTGAGACTATGCGTGGTACAAAGTGAAGATTGGGGTAAAATCTGCAAAAGTAAAATGAAAAAGTTGGGACCAATTATCCTTGGACCTTACTATGGGTACTCGGAGTTTTACACTCCGGGTTACCCGGCCCCACTGCCCCCCTCACAATAGGGGAGGGGGAGGGCAGAATTATTATATTTGCATGAGACCCACGGTGGGCTCCTCACTTATGTGAGGAGCGGATAACCCGGAATGTAAAACTCTGGGTACCTTTAGCAAAAATCATTATCCTTAAAATAAAATCAAAATTGATAAGATTTTTGTATTATTTAATGCACGTAAATTTTTAATTTTTTTGTTTTTTTTAGTTAGAAATCTAGTTTGGGCTTACGGGTTTGGATATGTGACTGGAGCATGCTATGTCACAATATCTGGGCAGTTTTGAACTAGGCCCAATGGCAACATTGATCAATATAATAACTGTAAGTGGAAGTTGTCATTCTTCAAACAAAAATAAGCAATATAATTAAGTAAATTACAAAATTCTCCCTTAGTAACAAATTATTTTTCGGCTTAAGTTCTTTTTTTTTATTATTTTTTTTCTTTCCAACTTTTTTATGTCTAGCAACTAAATACTAGCAGGCAGTTGCAATAGGCCTTTCGTACAGAAGTGAAAACACACTCAAAACTTTTAAATTGTTAAAAAAAAAAATGATACGTGACTTTTTATTGAAGAAGTGCCACAATATGTGACTTTTTAATAAATTTACTTGCTCGAACTTTTAAGTAAAAAGTAACACGGCATATCATAATATAGAACCTTGATTAACATTCAACACAACAAAAAACAAAAGTCGGACCTTAATGATAGAATATTTGTTAACACTTGGGTTTCTATCTTAAAAGGAACCTTATTAAGAGTAGTTAAAATCGTTATAAGTTGGTCTATATTTTCATCTTTATTCGGTATGAACTTTTTTTCCTTAACATGCCCCACAAGATAGTGATTGTTTGAGCAAACCAATCTTCAAATCCACTCCGATCGAAATGTTCGTTGAAATTTAATGAGCTCTGATACCATGTTATACCATGTTAAAACTTGAGATTTCATCTTAAATGACCAACTTTATTAAGAAGGATATTTCAAATCCCTATTAGTTAATCTATATTTTTATCTTTATTCGGACCCTGTTTAATACACGTTTTCATTATTTTTCTCTTTCTTCGTTCAACCACACATTCTTCAAATAAAATAATATTCCAAACAAATCTAAAACCTTTCATTACTTTTCAATCATACATTCTTTCATCAATCACTATTCCGGAATTCATTGTTTTCCTAAAATGGGTGTCAAATATAAGCTCGATGTAAAATTTTATCCCTTAACAAAGTTTCTATAAGCATTTTTAAGCTAAGACGAGGGTCTACGGTGGGAAGTTGGGAAAGTCTGACTAATCGATGTTTTCATTCAAATGACAATACATATGAAAAATGAAATGTAATGAGAGGTGGACGTCGCACGTGTTTACACCCGCCAACAATTGAACCTACGGCATATCACCACCCGTGATCTCATTTGAAAAATATTATCTTCGAAATTAATTACAAGATGTTAAACAACGAATCCTATTGAATTAGAATTGGAGTTTGGATAGATTTGCATCTTCTACACTTGTGACTGACAGGTCGCTGGTCTTATTCTTTGTATTTAGTTCACATCATTCTCCGAAGAGCAAAAGCTCCCCCAGAATTAAGGTTTACTTGAACCCCACACACGAAGTTGCTCGACCGTATTTTGCACGCAAGAACCAATCCACTGCGTGTTTTTGCACATAAAGATTGCACCAAGAAATGAAATTTCTTGTATAATTTATTGATCGCATTTAAACATCAGATTCTGATGTTATGACTGGTGGATTGGCTAATAAAGAATACCACATGATTAATCACATCTGGTTTTCTTATAATTCCGCTATTTTTTTTTTTTTTTATAACCGTAGATGTTCAGGAGAGTTTGCGTGCACCTAAACTAATCCCACAAGACCCAAAGTTTACGGTCGGATACTCACCTCAATGGCCCTGAAGGGACTCGAACTGGTGACCAATGAGAAGCAAACCCAAGACCGACCAATTAAGCAACCCCTAAGGGTTATAATTCTACTATTTGTAATGCATGATACAAGTGTAATCTCATGAACAAGAAAATTCTACCATCATTTTGATATAAGAACAAACGTATATGCAGATTAGCAGAATGCAAAAAATAAATAAATAAATATAAATAAATAAATAAAAATATTTCGACTTTAAGAAATTTTATTTGAAATGAAGAATACCCAAGACCCTTATTGTGGTTGAATCACTTGCACTATTCCACCAAATCTTCAGTTTAATGCACAATTGCACACCAATGGTCAAGAACTCAATCACAAGTAGAATTGGCATTCATTTTCCACATCCCAAATGACAATTTTTATGAGATTTTTTTCATGCATCAACTTTGCTCATTTTTAGCCATAATTTCACTAATGTTAATTGTACTAGATTTACGGGAGGTTCTACTGGATGTAGGGAGTTGCTGATTAATTTGAATTCAAAAATCAAACTACTGATCCTCCCCATCTATATAAAGATATGCAGGTTGAGTCGACCAACATAGACGATTTAAGACCTATTTTCTAACATTATATTTTCAAGAAAGCCCATTAATTCTCCATCTAAACAACTTCAAGTATGCACACAACAATTTGGCGATAATCAGAGAGAAATCGAACCGAAAAAACTCGTATAAATTGCATTTACGTTCGGCTTAACCAAGTTTGTGTGCACTGGGGTAAATTAAATGACAATACATTTAAAATAAATTAAGTCACTGAAAGTCTAAAACTAATGTGAAAGGAGAATGTAGAGCTATTGATGACTTGCATAATATTCATCTGTACATATGGTTTTACACAAATATATAAGATCTGGCTTCTTCTCGATCTTCAGTTTGAAGCATAAAAAAAAAAAAAGAAAAAAAGAAAAAAAAAAGGTAATAATTCATAAAAGTAGATTAATTATAGTGACCTTGTTGAATGCTCAGCAGCACTTGCAAGACGTCGCATTACATCCACTTGAACTCGAAGAGAGACAATGTAATCTAGGGTTTCCTTAATCAAAGAAATGTCATCCATGTTTTCTCCCCCAGGTACAAGACTTTTAAGCACTTGGGTTCTGTTCTTCACCAATTTCTTTGCGATTGAGCTGGCCTTAACTGCATAGGGTCCCATTTTTCTTGCTCTAATTTGAGTAATATGGCTTCTTCTCAAAATCTTCTTGCTTGCAATTCTATTGCTGCATGCTATCAATCTATTTGAAGCTTTCTTCTTAATTACTTCCGAATCCGAAAATATTTGTTCGACAAGAATTTTGTTAGTCTCATTTTTCGAAATGTTGGCTGTTAGCGTGCGACTCCAACGAGTGCTGGCATTTCTGGTGGAAGCAATGGCCACATCTGCTGATAACTTTATGGCCTTTTTTCTCTCCAAAATGCTCATGTCTTTCTTGAAACTACTGTATATATGGAGACCCTTTATCCATTTCTTAAGAAATTCTTGTTTGAGGGAAATCGAATAGCCCGTTCTACACAGGAAAAAAAAAACCAGTAATTAAGCACACAAACCAGTTGTTAGGGCAATCACGAAACACTTTTTTTTCCTTACTTGATATAAATTCCATGTACAAATCTCTTATTTACACGCAGAAATAAGAAAACCTTTAATTATTAAACTTGTCAAACTTTTGCCAATGAAATCTATGTTTCCAGTTCTTATAATAGTATAAACAAAATTTAAGCAAGAAACTTCCAAAAGTAAAATGGAATTACAGAAAACGTACTGCTAGAATAGACAGTTCATATAAATGTATGAATTATGATATAATACATGAAGACCTGAGTTAATTCTTGAAAATAATAATAATAATAATAATAATAATAATAATAATAATAATAATAATAACAACAACAATAACAATAATAATAATAAATAGCTACGAATGTAAAATAAAAACAGAAACATGGAAAACATATACAATTTGCGCATATAAATTTCATATCATCGTTGTGTATACCGAAAGAAAACTCGCATTACCTTGCTTTCATTGAAACCGAATGGAAAAGTGTCCAGATGTAATTATAAACGGAGAGAAATTGCAGAAGAATTAAATTTTCTTGGGTTCCAAAGAGTATCAGTCACCAAGAACTTCACAGAGAGAGAGGGGAATGAGAAGGAGAAGAATGTGCATAAAGTCCATTTATTGCTGAAAGAAGGGAAGTGGTGGGCCAATGAGAGAAAGACATTGCACATGCGGGCACATGGAAGTTGATGACCCACAATTCAAAACCCTAAAAGATTATTGAAATTTGTGGGGTGATTATAGGCCAATTAGTAGTCCCCTTGAATTCTTGATGTTATGCAAACCTAATATCTGTAACTTATTATGACAGCACACTACATATAAGACATGGAATTAAACTCCTTGCACAAATGAAATGTACAGAAAGTAATATAGATGATAACGTGATGACAGCAGTGCATTGGTTGGTTTAACTTTGTTTTTTTGACTTACATCTGTTGACCTCAAAAAATGAACTCAACAGATATCAGGTCCACTCCTATCACATCAAGAACGGATTCGGCGCGTTTCTACCGGAATGAAAACGGTAGTCAGATTTGCATGAACGCGAGAGACACTTTCTGGCAAGAGACAAAAAGGTTCAGACACCGGCGGTAAACTTGAAGGCAATCACGCTATCAATGATCACCCAACTAGAGTAATCTAAAATCTATCTCTTTTTCGTTGTGGAGTGTGTGGAAGATTAGATACAATGGGGCGACATTTTCATAGGATTCTTAATATTTTGCTATTTGTGCTTGTAAAGTATGTAAAGAACAAAGAACACCAAACTTCCTTTAACCTGTATTTCTCTAGTAATAATCTTACAATTGCTTTTTTAATTACAAAGATGCCAACCCCCTTTTCATTACAA
>CAIGRO010161180.1:0-10888 GCA_903798355.1 Fraxinus baroniana | reverse complement strand
ATTCGTAAAAATGCAACCGAGAACGAAGAATAAATAAACTTTTCTTTTGATATATCTTTGGACCCAACAATAGTTTCTTGTTCTATTAAGATGCCAAACCCCCTTTCTTATTACAAAGAGAGTCTATTTATACTATTTCGCTGGGCATTTCTGCCGTTGGATCTTTCTCCACGTGGCGGGATCCTAGCGTCCGAAGCTTCACATCAGGGGCCACTTCAATCATTTAATGCATCGCGAAGAAGTTCTGCCGTCCTAGGAATAGGGTGGCGTTCTGACATTCCTTTATTACTGGTCTTGTCAATCACTTCCAAGAGATCTTCGAATCTGTGGAAACCAGGTTCGGACCTGAGTGTGTAAGGTTCGGCTCCTGCTGGATAGCCCCTGGCTGTTAAGGACTTCGGACCTTCTTGGTTGAACCCCTGCATAGAGCTTCGGGAGCTTCGGCAATGTTGAGGGGGTTCGGTAATTTCGCGAAGCTGACTGGTCTTCCGCCGACTCGCCGATATACGTGGCTTCCGTTGCTTACCCGGAGTCATACGTGGAACGATGACGTGGAGCCCTTATTTTCGGGGGCAAACAGAATGCGTATTGAAACATGGAGTCCCACGAAATAATTTCCATAATTTGGATCCTGAGAGGTATTCCACGAATTTAGCATTACTCTCTCACCTGTATTTGTGTTGTGACTTAATCTCATCGTAGGCAGAAAAGAGTTTGTCGGGTGCTTGTGACTTTCCCATAATGTCACATTATTCGACTGATCGAGGAGAATAAGGTTTCCATTATCCGTTAACTGGGCAGATGTATTTCTTGGGGAAGTTGTAGCATTTGTAGACCAAACAATCTCATGGTTGCCATTCATCAGTACGATGTTACCATCCGAGGATATCGTTATAATCCCAGAGGAATCATTGAGAGATCGATCTCGATTGGCAACCCACATGACAGATACATTGGAGACATAATACCATATGCCCATGTAGCGTCTGGTAGTTCCATTAGGGCTGAAGAATCCCAAAGTGAAGACCTTGCCTTGGGAAACAATGGTGTCCGAATCCTTGAGGACTATACTGGGCGTAAGGGTATCTGTCTCTAGACAAACCCCGTAACTCGATAGACAAAGGACTAAAAGTATAATAGTTATACAGTAACAAAATTCATTATGGAGTAAGTTTTGATTCGACCGGAACGCAGATTGAAAAAGTGGATTCAACGGCTCTTTGATGATCATGATTTAATTTGGGATTGTTTGATGGAAAGAATGTGTCCTTGGTTTGTTAAGGTGAATCCATTGTCAAGTCTATTTTCTACATATTATAATTATCCTTCTTTTGTGGAAATTTGATGCCTAAGCTAACGCGTATAAGTATTGACTGCCAATCAATTCTAGAAGCAGTTAGCAAACATAAATAAACTCTGTGTCTAAAGTCTAAACTAGTGATGACATTTTTCTGACCAAGAAACGGACGGGGGAGATGTTTAATTACCCATCCAACCTGTCATTTGAAGAAGACCATATTTTCAAACAAGAAATCGTTTCCCATGGTGCGAGAATAAAAAATACAGATTGATGTTTGGCCGTCTAAACAAATGACTAATCATCCCAGTTTTTTTTATGACTGATTGGACCACTGAAGCTTGCTATTGGTAGCACCAACTGCTGCCAGTGATTAGTTTATAGATTGCGGAATAATACCTTCATTTAAAATATTGGATCCAAGTAGCAATCAATGAATAAATAAACCATTAATTAATTTTAAAAGAATGCATATCATTGGGTTAAAAAGGCTTACGGATCTGTTTGTGTTAGCGGTCCTCTCACGGTAAACATCGCAACCGATTTGGTCCAAATTGCAGCATTTCCCTTGGACTTGTTGAAATCAAATATGCCCGTGTTTGAAACCCATTTTTTTTTTGCAAGATTTCTCATTCTTCTACAATTTTATTTTCAATTTTCGTGGGACCCATGTACGAATTCTATCAATTTCCGTCAGAGGATGTTCCCTTCCCATTTGCAAACTGACATTCTGAATCCATTTAATTTGTTGATTCAAATATTGTCCTTCCCATATTTTGGTGTTAGGTTGAAAAAGGTGAGGGTATTTGTGGAAAATTACAATTATTGGATGAGGGCAAAATCGGAAGGAAATTTCAAATTGGAATATGGGATTCTGGCATTCTGACAGATTTTTGGTTCTTGTCTGCCTATATTGTAGAAAAATGAGAAATCTTGGAAAAAAAATGGGTTTCAAACACGGGCATAATTATAATTATTGAATTGAATAAAATAAAGAGAAAATCTATTTGTACAGCCCCCTTTGTCCAGAATTTTTCATAGCCCGTCACAAATAGGGGGGCCCACGATTTTTATAAAAGTACAATATTAACAATAGAGTAAAAGTATTGTTGCCGCAAATGAATTTCCCAATAAAAGTTAGTGCACACTCGATTAAGTGGGTTTGAACCTTTCGGCCGAAATAGTTAGCACCAACTTAATTAATTATTTTTTTTTTTTAAGCTGCAGAAGTCAGAACCCACATTTGTGTGTATTTTAGTCCACATAATTTGTCTCTCTCAACTTACTAAAAAAACTACTATTTTGCCAAATATGACCAAGTAATTGCTCAAAAAGTCTTTAAAGTCATTGAACAATAAAAGCCCCAATTTTCATGTGCCTAATTATTTAACATTTTCAATTGTTTTTGCAAAAAGGTTTTTGTCCATTCTTGCAGCCATCCCATCTGGGAGGATTCCTGGTGTTTCACCCTTCTTCAATCTTGTATCTGATTATTTAACATTTGATAAATAGTAAATATATTAAAAATAATCGAGATTGACAGAATGCAAGAAGGTAACATATACATACATATATATATATAAGAAGAAAAGATGGTATCTCATTCATACGAAGCAACTATAAGGAGTTGTAATCTATATAACGAATGTAATCTGTATATACAGTAATTGAGTGTATACAAAACTGGTTTGCCAAATTTTACTTCTTCAATGATCAGCCAATGGAAATGAAGATAATCAAAGGATTGATTCTGAGAGTACTCATCTCATCTGCCATCAAGAATTGTGATAGAAATTTTGTTGGCAGAGCCTGTTTGGCTCGAAGAAGATCCTAAACTAGCATGATTCCACCTATCTGTAAATAAAGGTTCCTTTGGCAATGGCAGATCAACAATTTCAGTACTTAACATTGAGAGAATGGTTGATGTAGTAGGCCTATTTACGGGGGATTCTTGTACACACAACAATGCAATGTGCATGCATCTCGTGATTTCTGCATTGAAACTAGGATTTGATATTCTTCTATCTATCAGTTCCTCGGATTTGTTCTCATTCCATAATTTCCATGCCTGAAAGTATATGTAACACATTCCATTAGACACAGAAGAAGGTTTGTTGAGTTAGAAATAAGAAAGAGAAGTTAAAATCTCCTGTGACAGAAGAATTTGATAGGGCTTACATATCCAGAAAGGGTTAAAGATAGCTCTTCATTGTAGAAGCTCGTGTTCCTTCTCCCGCTAATGATCTCCAATACTATAACTCCAAAACTGAAAACATCCGATTTTTCTGAAAATCTGCCGCTTAATGCATATTCTGGAGCCATGTATCCACTGCAACATGACATGTCAATCATGTCATAAACAAAGACTATGATTACAACAATGTAAAAATGGAGCAATTCAGGATATGCTTACTATGTTCCTACAACTCTTTTAGTTTTGGCTTGATCTTGATCGCCTCCAAATATTCGTGCCATTCCAAAGTCTGAAATTTTCGGATTCCACTCTTCATCAAGCAATATGTTACTTGGCTTCAAATCTCGGTGGATTATCCTCAACCTGGAATCCCTATGTAGATAAAGGAGCCCTCGGCCAATACCTTCAATAATATTGAATCTTTTCCTCCAATCGAGAACCATTTTGGATTGATCTATACATACAATTGATATCAGAAGGTCCTAAAATATATCTCTTATGTCGAAATGAAAATATTACTTTAACACAAAACAGAATAAAACTCACCGAAGAGAAAGACATCTAAGCTTCTGTTTTGCAGATATTCATAGACCAACATTTTTTCATATCTCTCTACACAACATCCCAATAGTCGAACAAGGTTTCGATGTTGGAGTTTAGAGATCACAGCAACTTCATTCATAAATTCTTCCATCCCTTGCCCCGAAACTGTTGAAAGCCTCTTTACAGCAATTTCTTTTCTGTTTGCCAACTCTCCCTACATAAAAGTATCACTCCTTGAAACCCTACCTATCTTATATAATGTCAAATTAGTAGAGTAATGAGACATAGGCATGAGAAATTACCTTATAAACAGGACCAAAACCACCCTCACCAAGCTTATTCAGCGTGTGAAAATTGTTTGTTGCATTTACAAGCATCTCCATACTGTATAACGGTAGCTCTTCAATATTGACATTGTCTTCAGGATTTCTAAGCACAATAGGGTTCGAATCCAACAAGTTTTTTTCCCCTGTTTTTTGTTGTTCACTTACAATTTTCTTTTTTCTCTTGGAAATCCACCTCCAAGAGAAAAATAAGCAAATGGATATAACCACCGAACTGATTATCACCACAACTATGATAATCACTTTTTTGTCTTTCTGCTTATCTGAAACAAAAAACAAACATCAAAAACAGCAGTTGACAAACGAAAAACTTGTTGGGAAAGCACGAACAGAATTCCCAGAAATTACCTCGCTCCGAGTAGGGTACACGGATGTAGAGTTCTAAACCTGCATCATCCTGGTATTGTTGAATGTCAATTAAGGTCTCACTCCAGTACATACAACCTATATCGGTGTCATAAGAATAGGCTATACAGGAACAGTTCCTTAAGCATATAATTCTGCACTCATTTTCAAGACCAGGTGACCACTGAATTAAGTCTGGCACTTTTACCATCCTTAACTTCGAGAATACATCCTCTTTGCTTTTATCGGTCGCATTGTTACTTCTTTCACACTGTAACGGCGTCTTCCTCTTGCATCCAGCAGTCCAATTCCCCCCATCCCATTCCTGCTCGTTCATTGGTTCATACCCTCTTAAACATTGACATATAGGTGAATTATATTGGTTACAGAATGCGAATGGACCGCAGTTGTTATATACATCACAAGCGACATCCGGACCCTTATACGATCTATCCCAAAGACCCATCTGATTATTCCATATTTCCTCCGTTAGAATTCCATCTGGATTTAAAATATCTTTGACTAATAAGTTTTGACGAAAACTTCGAGTAAAATAGTATGTTCCACCTTCATTTACCATACTGAATCCATCAACGTACACTGAGTACATTCTCATTACTCCGGTAAAAACCCGACCGTTCCACGGACCGCTCCGCCAGAATGGACGATCCTGATTCCATGAAAAAAGTTGTGGAATGCCTATAGAAACATGGAGTCCCACGAAATAATTTCCGTAATTTGGATCCTGAGAAGTTCTCCAAGAATTTAGCCTAACTTTCTCACCCGTATTCGTGTTGTGGCTTAATCTCAACGTAGGCAGAAAAGCGCTTGTTGGGTGCTTGTGACTTTCCCATAATGTGGCATTATTTGGATCGAGGAGAATAAGGTTTCCATTATCTGTTAACTGGGCAGATGTATTTCTTGGAGAAGTTGTAGCATTTGTGGACCAAACAGTCTCATTGTTTCCGTTCAGTAGTACGATGTTACCATCCGTGGATATCGTTATAGTCCCAGAAGAATCATTTAGAGGTCGATCTCGATTGGCAACCCACACGACAGACACCTTGGATACATAAAACCATATTCCCATGTAGCGTCTGGTGGTTCCATTGGGGCTGAAGAATCCCAAACTGAAGATTTTGTCTTGAGAAACAATGGTGTCCGAATCCCTGAGAACTATACTGGGTGTAAGGGTGCCTGTTTCTAGACAAACCCCGTGACTCGATAGACAAAGGACTATAACTATAACAGTTATAAAGTAAAAAAAATTATTATGGAGAAAAAAGTTTTGATTCGGCCGAAAGGCACAAGGATCTGATCGGAAAAATGGATTCATCAGCTTTCTGATGATCGTGATTTTATTTATGAATGTATCTTTGCTTTGACAAGGTGAATCCATGGTCTACATATTACATATCGTAGGCGGCCATCTCTTCATATAATAATCCTTTTTTGTGGAAATTTGATACCGAAGCTAACACGTATTGATTGCCAATCAATTCTAGAGGGACCTGACCGAATTAAATATTCTCTGTCCAAAGTCTAAAATTGCGATGACATTTTCGTCTAGTTAGACTAAGAAAAGGTGAAGCTCATTGATATTCGTAGCCGTCAAACTTGATTTCAAAACTTGTCACTTACGTATCAAATTTGTCCAAAATTGCACCAATTTATATTCTTGTTTTTGATAATTGCTTAAGACCAAATAATTTGAACATCCAATTCCATATTTTATACGGTAAGAATTGGTAAAAGTGCTTGATGATTTTTTATTTTTTATTTTTCCCTATATTCCCGACATCCTACGGTGTTCTCGAAAGCAAGTTTTTTATCGAATAAAAAAAATACTGAATGATTAATTGATTAAGGACTTGGATAACATAATACAGATGTTGGTCAACAATGGGATAAACGTTTAAACAAAACAATAATGCTAGGGAATATAACCATTCACACTGCTAGTCATCTTAATCATAAAATACTTTCTGATCAAAATATTAGAAATTGACTAGTTGTCACACGTGTTAAGAGTATTATATTGGATACATGAGATGTTCAATGTAGTGTAAGATAGTGTCAGGTATAAATGAACACAATCAAAGTGAAAGGAGCAGCTTACACACTCCCATTTCCTCCCATTGCTAGGCCTATCCTTTTTAGTACTTAAAATTTTGAACTATGCTGTTTGGCCAGGGCCAAGTGCATTTCCCCTAAAATTTTCCATTTGGAGAGGAATTTTAGCGTTTTAATTTGAATAAAGTATGACTGCACAAAGCAAACAGATTTAACAGACTTGAGATGGATCTTGGGGGTTCTTTCCCATGATGTCAAGTTGTCAGCTACCTTCCAAGCTTCACTCCAGGAATCAATGTTGTTACTACTTAGCTTCGCTGGAGGCTCATGTTACATCAGTGTTGTTGGAAATAATTAGCAGCAGTAACTTTTCAGAACAATAAAAATGCAAAAAAGAATATTTATCGATTGACCGTGTTTCATGATAACACGATGTCCTAAAATGAAATTGCTCGTCGTTAACTATTGCGACCTTTTTGGACAGTAAATCTCCATGATACAACAATCAAACCACTTGTGCAGCAATCACAAATAATTTTCAAAACCCTCAAGTTGTACTCCAAAATAACATCTCGAAATATAGAATAATATAACAAACGAGTTTTTCAGAGGTTCGGTATTAGAAAAATATTTCCTGTGTATCTTTTCGAAAAAAGTATGGGATTTATATGGTTGCAGAATTGATAACTTCCACCAATTAGTTTGTATTGAATAAAATATATTATTGCAGTAAAAATATTGTTACCCTCCAACTGCTATATTTTTTTTGACTTTAGCCACTTGTACGGAAAAAAAAAAATCACCAGAATTTTACCATAAAAGAGACAACATTGGGTCCCACCGTGTATTTAAAAAGAAAAAAATGTGCGGGCCCCACCCTTGTGTGAGTATTCTATTGCATTTCTAGTGATTTTGTTTCTGTACGCACATTTGTATTTTTTTACATGATTGATTAAAAAAGAAAATCGGTAACTCTCCAACAGTCAACCTCCCACAAAAATTTCACACTTTCCACCAATGCGCACTTTATCTAATTTCATTATTTCTTTCAAATAAGCGAAAATGCCACATCATCAAGCAATTGCCACTTCAGAAAGGCAGTTCACACTTGGCCCAAGTCGTCTCGCCAAAGAGCGAGGCTTGATACCTTCGTTCACTTTTAATGATCCACAACTCAGCGAACCTACTAACATGGCAAAAAAATAAAAACAAAAGACAATTTCGTTCAATGTTCAGCAAACCTATGAAATTTAGGAAAATACTATCGTTGTACACTACTCCCATTATTAAATGGTGCTAGCAATATGCATGGTACTTGGAACAAATTTCAAGTGTTATTTCTTAAAGAATGTCCATATGCTTATTACATCTACTGTTTTGTCCATCACTACAACTGACATTGGTTTCTGCAACCAAGGATGTGATTTGTATTTGGAAATCTTTTATCATTTGGACAATGTTGTTACTATTATTACTTCTTCTCCTAAGCGCATTAATGTGTTACAAACTGCTCAAATAAAAGAGCTTGAGGATATGTTGGTTAGCGGAGAACGACAATCTGGAAGTGGGGCCAATCAAATTGATAATTTGAAAAAATCAGGCTCTTGATATATTTAAAAACCCGGCTGCTCCATGGACCGCTCCTCCAGAATGGACGATCTTGATACCATGCAAAAAGTTGGGGAATGCCTATTGAAATTTCTAGTCCCACAAAATAATCTCCATAATTTGGATGCTGAGAAGTTTTCCATGAATTTAGCTTCACTTGCTCACCTGAATTTGTGTTGTGACTTAAATTCATTGTAGGTAGAAAACAGTTTGTCGGGTGGCTGTAACTTTCCCATTAGTGAGGTCAATGGGCCGAGCCCATGAGCCGTGGCTCGTGAGCTCGTGGGTGAGCTCGGTTCGGCCCACGAGCTGAGCCGTGAGCCACGAGCTTTTTTCATTTTTTTTTATTTTTTTTTATACTTTTTCACATTTTTTTTTTTAATTTTTCACGAGCCCGTGTGCAAGGCCCACGAGTCGCTCGCGAGCTCGACGAGCCGAGCCTTTTTGATGAGTCAACGAGCCGCTCGGCCCGTTTGACATCACTATTTCCCATAATGAAACACCACTCGACTCATCGCGCAGAATAAGGTTTCCATTGTCCTTTAGCTGGGCAGATGTATTCCGAGGGGAAGTTGTGGCATTTGTTGTCCAAATAATCTGTTTGTTTCTATTCATGGTTACGATATTTCCATCCGAGGATATCGTTATAGTCCCGGAAGAATCATTGAGAGGTCGATCCCGATTTGCAACCCACATGAAACATGCACTGGAGAAATAATACCATATGCAAAAGATTAAATTATCTTTCCTTGGGAAACAATGGTGTCCGAATCCTCGAGGAGTATACTCGGTGTAAGGGTGCCTATTTCTAGACAAACCCCATAACTCGATAAACAAAGGAGTATAATTATAACTGTTCTAAAGTAACAAAGTAAGTTTTGATCGGAACGAAAGGCATAAATGTCTGGTTTCAGCAGCTTTCTGATAATCATGACTTTATTTGGAGTGTTTGTTGGGGAGAATGTGAACCTAGCTTTGCTAAGGTGAATCCATTTCCTATTTGCGGCTATTTCAGTATTTCTATTTATTATATTTCAATATCATAATTTCCTTTTGTAGAAATTAAGTTTTAAGTGTCACGTACGACAATTGATTTTTTTTATTCTCTATTTTCGATTTCTTAGTGGCTAAAAAACGCGTCTTTGAATGAAAAACTTAAAAATTGTAACGAATTAATACGATATACAAATGGTGGTCAATGTCAAACAATTGGACCCGGTTGACACCAGAAAATTAAGAGTAAAAGGACCCAGTTGGCCCATGATCTCTTTCACACAATTAATCATTTCAATCTTATGACTCATATAAAGTATTCTTCGATCAACAAAAAGAAAAAAAAAATGTTTTAAATACATTACATAATTAAAATGCATTTTTTTTTTGTTACTATAGTATATCCAATACGGGTAATATAATTCAATTAATATGATACAGTACGAGGTACCAACCTAAAGCATGGACGTGTAAACTCTTTCATTTAGTTTCAGTTTTAATTATTTCTCACTAATTATCTCTCAAGTAAATTATGGTCTATCTAATCAATAATTGATGGTGAGAATCTCATGTCAACGTTGTCATGAATAGTTTAGTACTGAATAATACTGGAGTTAATGTGCGAAATAAAAAAAGTATGACATCTAGAAAAAAGATAATATGAATAAATCATGTCTTTGGAAATGGTTGGAATTGAACCAATCCCAATCCCAATCCCAATCGCAATCCCAAAGCAAGACTTTATAAAAGTAAGGTTGGATTTGGACATTAATAGTTCTCCTTTTTCTTAGGCGAGATGAACCATCGACGTATCCTTGGTTTGAGTTGGAACCAAATTTGACTGGTTCAATTGAAGAAATTGAGAACCAACCATGGATGCTACGGTCTTAAAAGAATGAAATTATTAGTCCATTTGATACCGATTAAAATTCAATTAAAATTGAAAATATAATTGTTATTAGGTCTCGCTCATCTAATAAAAGTCAACAATAATGACTAATTTTTCAATCTTAATCTCTACCAAACGGGCTCTATATGTATAATAAAGGGAAAAATTTATGGGTAAAACTTTATCTTTCATGAAATCAAAAATTAAGCCCAAAGGTTTAAATTTACAAAACACAGGTTTTTTTTTATGGGTAAAACTTTATCTTTCATGAAATCAAAAATTAAGCCCAAAGGTTTAAATTTACAAAACTCAGGTTTTTCATTGAAATAATTAATTATATTTTACAATTAATTTATTAAATTAAATATTTAACTATAATATAATATGATTAATCCAACCCACCCCACCCCACCCCAACTTCATCACCACCACCACTTCACCACTCCACCACCACTGCTCTGGCGACTACTCCGACGACCGACGATTATTTCGACTACTGTTCTCTGGCCACGCTTAGTTCCGTCGACTATTTTCTGGTGACTATTTTCCAATGACCGTTGCTCCGATTCCAAGGTCGCAGATACCTTATTAAGTAGTTAAAA
>CAIGRO010161169.1:0-13212 GCA_903798355.1 Fraxinus baroniana | reverse complement strand
TTCCTTTATTTTTAATGCAACAGTGGGTAATAGATTCATAAATGGGTCCTTTGCTTTTGGATTGGATTTGGGCTATTTATTTATTTAAGTAACTATTGGATCTTTTGTTTAAGTCTAAAATTTTTGTATAGTTGAAAAGTGTAAGTTATTGGGTTAATATTTATTAATGGAAAAAAAAAATTCAAAATTTTGCAGGGACGAGTCAAAATTTTTGTAAAGGCGAAACTGAAAAATACATTACAAATTAACTAGGATTAGTGGACCAACGGACAATGTTGAGGCGGCGGTCGCCCCCGTATCTCCGTCTCTGAGATGTTCCCTATTGCTTTTGTTGAAACAGTACAAGTTCGATGCCTAAAAGATTGCTGGAAATTGTTTAGATGACAGAACTATAACATACAGATTAATTCTGGTATAATAATTTTTTTGACTGTTTTTGTTACCTATAGAGAGGGGACAGTAAAGGAGTTATAGCGGCTCTTTTATTTTTTGCTTAAAAGCTCGAGTTGATGGCTTCGACGTAACAAGCAGAATATTACGATGCATTGAGATACAACAATCAAACTAAAACAGGATCTTTTATTCTACATTCGAATCCACCTATGCAAACAACATAGGAGGAGTGCAAAACAATCTTGAAAACTCTGGAAAAGATAATCAGCATTTGATTATTATCAAGATATCTAAATATCAGATAATAATATACTAAAAGGACATCAGAATCCAGTAACTAAGGAGATCAAACAGTGGGATTTCGTCGATTTTGAGTCGACTATAAACTATCAAATAATGGGATTTCGTTGAGTCGACAATAGTTACTCATGGAGATAGCTCCTTTATGGAATTTAGACTCGGCTCCCAATCAACCTTCCACATTCTTGCCTTCTGAATGGGGGGTACAAATTGCTTCTTTTTTTCAGCATATTTTTCTTGATAACAATTAGACCAATTGTCTTTAGGAACATGGAAATCCTTGGGAGCACAAATAGTGTCTTCTGAAGAATTCTCTCCAACACCTTCAGTTTCTTTAGAATCTACGATTGGTTCATCAGTACCAGCAGGTCGATTAGCTTTGTATCTACGTTTCAATTTCTCAACGGTACTAGACCGGACGACGAAGTACTTATTCCCCGGTAGCAGCATATCATCAGCCGATAAAACTGATTCATGGGGGCACGTGAAGATATGAGGCTGAGTGATGCACATTCCGGGGTACTTCTGAATCAATTCAGAGGCAGGAATTGCATTTGGATACAGCTCTATAAGCCCACCAGCATGAACTATCCGAACACTAATATCCCTTATTGATGGGCTTACGCTGAATGAAAAATTTTCACCCTCGGACTCTCTCTTTATCTTGGATTCAGAGTCTAGTGACACACAAGACCGAAAGCACGAACACATCTCTTCAGCATTGTCTGCAAAAGAGCTTATAAATATATATATACACTTGTTAGAATAATGATCAGACGAACGGCTGGAATTTCACATATTAAGACCATCTCAGATGGAACAAATTGATAAATCCAAAGCTCCGCAGATGAGCTGTATCAGACAAGGAATAGTTCTTCGATTTCTCCTCCAATGCAGAAAAAAACAAAAGTCAGCCATGATCACAAGTAGAAAAACATATACCTTGTTTACAAATAACACATGAAATTAATCCTTTGCCAGCTTTATAGACAAGTCCTAGTGCTGTTCTTTGTTCCGCAAGTCCAGTTATGTTTTTACAGTTCTTTCCAACTATAGAACATGGTATACACTATCTGGTTTATGGCATCTAAAAAAAGGGTCGGCCACATTATATGTGTAGAGATCGGATCCATTATGGTTGTATTTGACGATGAGCTAAATACATATAGAAACCATATATAGACTTATGATCTCTGATTCATATGCAACTTCTCAGTCTTTGTGTCATCCCATCAATACAAGAATTAATAGAGAAAGCATATTGAAGGGGAAGATGAAGAAACCTACAATCAAGAATCAAAAAAAATGATTTGAACAATTAAATTGAAGAACAAGAAATTAAGATTATGGAACAAGAAGCAAAATCAAGATTAAAAACCAAAAGTGCCAATAATCAAGATTCAAAATCCGGAATCAAGATCAATTATTAAAGAAATATTCCCAAAGAATTCATCCATGTTTCACATTATTAATTTTCTTGATGATTTAACTTGGAGGATCTGGCAATTAAGCAATTAAGTCTTTTAATTTTATAAAGTTTAAAATTTCATAAAGTTTCTACACAAGTATCTAAGGTAACCTGAATGCATAAAGCATGTTTGTACACAGTAGTGGACACTGCAATACTTGCGATTAAATTGCTATAGATGCTTGAAGTCTATTTTATCTACAAATCCATCATTTTTCGAAGTCTATATTTTCTTGTTTAGATTGTGTCACTACTCACCATACCAAAGGACCAAATAAACTTAGAAAGGGCGATGGGTTTCTAAACCAATATGCGTGAATTTCACTCAAAAATACATTGTACCCGAGTTTTAAGATGATTATTAGAACATGCTTGATACTCTACTCGACAATACTAAACATTAAAATTAACTTGAACTTAAGTTTTTTTTTCTTAATCTTGCACCATTGTCCAATCCTTATATACGATGTTTAGAATTAGGACCTAGCAAGAGCACGACTTTTCACGACTCGCTCACTAAAGCCATTACCTCGAGTAGCTTAGGAGAAACTTATCAACAAACCCACAGAGAAAAACCAAGCATGGATCCAGTTGCATTACTTACCTAATTATATTGAATAGAAATCTGATGATTAGGAAAATACAATTTCAATGAAGAAGCGTACATTGTTTAATGAACTTTAGCTTCTTGTTATAGATCTCGGAGAACGAAAAACAAGAGTAGAATTTCCATTTCTGCTCCCTTTGTTTAGTGATTGTAAGAGCAAAATGAAGAATGGTTTTGCTCCTAATTCGAAGGGTTCTCTCAGGGTAGTGAGAAAGGTCACAGTTAATCAACCAACGTTGCCACAAAAAACATTGGGTCAATGGGGAGTCGAGCATGGACACAAGGCTTCGGCTACAACTCTACGACTTCACCAACGGTATCTGAATATTTTTTTGCCACAACTCGACATGCCTTGATTCCTAAGATCAGACAATGTAGAAATGGAATAGGAATAGTCGAAGCATCAAGTTTAATACTCAATTATATATCACATAAGAAATATCACATCTATTGCAGATTTAATTTAAGCAACTGTCAAAAACCTACATACACATACTGAAAGAACCGTAAACTGATACAAAAGTACAACCATTAATATATGCATCCGCGTGTAGCTTTTCATCTATCCATAAGAACAGTGCGGAGCTATTTTCAACTGTATCGATCTATCTGCTCCAGTCATAAACCATCACATTGTGCTGTAGGTTTCTGCAGTGGACAAACCTTCCTCCAAACACGGTCTTCAAGCACAAAACTTGGTCAGCTTCAAGCTCTTCTTTTGAATCATTGTTTCCGACGAACAGGTGATCTCGATCTTGACCTCCCCCTGAAAATTGGGTTCAATTAGTTCATGATATCTTGAACGTCCGACAGAGCTACAAAATTGTTTCACCTGACTAGCATATCGATAGACGTCTCAAAGAACAAAAATTTAACCAAAAACACGAGTAAAATACCTGGTGGTCTCAAGAGAAGAGTAGGGAGAATGCCTGCGTTGAGAATGCTTGCTATGGGGAGACCGCGAAACTTGTCTAAAACGAAAACATTGAATACTAACCCAATGAGTTTAAAATATAATTTCTCAGCCTTGTATAAATCCAGATTCTAAAAGAATCAGCTTTCTGGAATAAATAATTCTTCTCAGGTGGTACGACAATTGTATATAGGTAAATGCTGTAAAGTGACCACAAGTTTCTCTTATTTAATAGCAAACATAAACCCCCTATTAAGTGTAGTAGCTTTTCTTGAGGGAACACTATCAACAACGCGAGATTCACAAACAAGATTTATTTTTTAATTACTAGAAATCAAGTGCAAGAATTTGAAATGAATTGACGATCTAAACTCAGAAGTCACACCAATAAAATCCTGTTCTCAACACTAACATATAATTTCTTTCTTTTGAGGTTTACAGAAAATGAAATTGGTTGATCATGATAACTTGTGCTTTACTCATGGCAAAAAAAAGGTTCCATCACCATATGCATATATTTATTACCATTACAGTGAACTGAAACACCTTGTCTTTAACTGCCAAGTAATCTCTGGCTACCACATTAAATCTAGATTATCCTTTTGAGTTTCCTCCCACAAAAGATAAAAGGTCTGTCACAGGTCTGTCATGGACAGGATCTATCGTTGTCAAGCCATGTTGAAATCATAATAATTCTCAGAAATTAACCACTGTTAAAGGACAATTTATGGATGTCTTGGCACTTTACATGAAGCACTTTGGAGTAAACAAACAAGACAGAAGACTGAAGAGATTTAAATTACTGTACAAGCGAGTTTTAGCAATAAAATGAATGGTTCCATGCAATCCTGTAATATGGTTATTTCACATATATGCGTAATAATACCATTCATACTATTTGCCCATATAAAAAGGAAAATGTTTCTTTTCGAAGGAATAAGTTGTAAAAGACCTTGATTTTGATGCCAAAAGACCCAAAGCTATGCTAATCGAAAGTGCAGAATTGGAAGCAAGACTAGAAGTCATAATATAAATTGACAAGTAAAGAAGGGGTGGCAAATGTCTTCAAATGATTGTGCATTTCTCATGAATGAAAGAATAAGCATTTGCAGCTTCACACGATATCTCGTTCTTAATTTTCTCTGTTATACAACCCTCAACTGAGCATCAACCTTGAAGCATTGTGCCTCCTGACCAAACCACAAATGAGAAGCATAACACATTCTACAGTCACAGACGACCACCCCCACCGGGAAGAAACAAATATAAGCGGAAGTCCAATTACATAAAATTCGCCCACATAATTCTAGTAGGGATATTGCAACCACCAGGAGCTTGGAAATAGTAACTATTTTAACCCTACACACCTCTGCCTCCAGTTTGTCATGGTCTGACTGTCAACATTAAAAGCAGCATTTCGGACTTAAAAAGTTGACTGTACTGAAATAATGTATTAAGCGTGGTAAGAAGCAGAAGGAAATTGGTCACCTGCCTAGAAGATGGTCCATGCTCTAGGATTCTCGCAAGTTTTAAACCATCTTTTCATGGAAGGTTGCAAGCATCACACACATATATCCTCATATTCTTAATCACGTAAAATATCACATAAAATATAGTTCATCGTGCAAAGGATGTAATGAGATGCAAAAATTGTGGAACGTGGCGATAATTGGTAATAAGCATGCATATTTTCTAGTTTCACAAAAGCTGCACGGCTCTACTTAAACATGTTCTCTCAAGACGTTAATTGAAGAGAGTCCTTGAGACAAATTAAATATTAAACCATTGTTTTATCCCCATTATTTACAAAATACATTTTTCTCTCTATTTTTTTCAACCACATATTCTTCAATAAAATAATATTGCATGCAAATTCAAAACTTTTCTTTATTTTTTAACCACACATTTTCCATCAATTTACTATTCTAAAATGCATTCTCAAAAGAAAATGGGCTCAAATATTAAGGGCCCGTTCGGTAGGGATAACAATCGGATTAAAATTGAAAAATTAGTCGTTATTGTTGACTTTTATTAGATGAGTGAGACCCAATAACAGCTATATTTTCAATTTTAATTAGATTTTAATCCCTACCGAACGAGGCCTAAGTAAACTATCCCTAAGATACTGCGGAAGCAAAAGACAGTTTTTTTCTTTTTTTTTTTAATTTTATTTTCTTTTTTTCAGGTATTGGAGGTTGATAAGCTCAAACAAACTGTTCCATCATTCTACAACAATTTTCAATATAAATGTAGAAATCGACCTTATGAACAATAAGAGCAGCAAACAATGAACTCAATGTCATTAACAGTTGAAATTGTGCCAAGAAGCTAAAAGGGAATTGAAAAACAGTTCAGCTGAGGATCCTAAAAGGAGTCATATATTGTGAAAAAGAAACCAGAGCATAGAATTTGGAGCCCCAAATAAATAAATAAATGATCTGACTTCCAAAGAAGATAAACATCCTACCATACAGATATGTAAGAGTGCGATTACCAATGCTACTAGCAGATCATGCAAGCACAGAGCACAGTTTGCTAACACCTGAAGAATAATAAAAGTCACAATATGGCTAAGCATCCATATGGTTCCATAGACTTGTTTCAATAATTCCAATCCGGAGAAAAATTGATAGCTTTGCATATCTAATGTACTAATTATCATTTCAATGATCAACTATACCATAATGATGCTATGATACCAGAATCGTAAAAATATTAGATAATTTCATTCTTTTAACTGGCTGGGAAGAGTTAAAAAGCAGGTGATGGTGTCAATAATCCCAAAACTATTTCCTTGGAGAAAGGAGAACAAAAAAGAAACAGAGAAAGAACAGAAGAGAGGAAGCAACTATGATGGTTTCAAGCAACATGAACACCTGTTTAAAAAATGACACATCTTATTCTAATTTAACTTTCAACGAAACATTCCTGATTTGGACTTATTTACTTATCCCCTCTTCTTTAGAAGTCTACCAAAATACTTTAAAAGAACAAAAAAATGTCCAAAAGCAAAACAATAAAAATAAACAGAAATGAATAAAGGAGGTTTTCAGGAAGAGTAGCACCTCTTTCTTGACCTAACAGGTGATGGTGATTTACGTTTTCTTGGGTGGTGCAGTTTCCTGCTTCCCACAAACAAATATCATAAGCAACTACATTAAAGGTATAAACAAGAAATATAAGAAAGTAACACGAGAACATACCTTTTCGAATCATCCGTGGACTCATCAATTGAATTACTAGCATGACTAACCACTGATTTGTCCTTACTCTCTCTACCCCTACCATCAACAGAAGACGAACTACGCCGCTGTCTGCTAGAGTCACTTCCATTTTTATGCCTAGATCTTTCCCTTAGTTCACCCTTTGTCCTCTCTCCTCTTTCATTATCTTCTTTACCACTTCTTTTGTCTCTATCTGTTTGATGTCTACCCTCCTTGACATCAGAAGGCGAGCGTCTTTTCCTTGATTCAGAATCCTTTACTTTTTCCCCAGACCTACCTAATCCCTTGACTTTATCTTTTGAGCCATTACGATCATCCGTCCTTTCATTTCTTGAGTGCCTTTCATCATGCCTTCTATGGTCTTCATCTCCCTTCTTATCCACTCTTTCCTTGAAACTTTCTACCTCCCTATCATAGTCTTTCCCTTTATGGTTCTTTTCAATGTTACTTCTATCATTCTTATCTGACCTATGCCTTGTATGTTGGCTTGGCAAATCATCCCTCGTTGACTTTCTGGCATCTGAATTTCTATCTTGTCTTTCAACTGTCTCAACAGCTTTTTCAATTACAGTCTCCTTGGACTTGGATGTATCATAGACATTTTGCACCTCATTTTCTGCAACTCCAGATTCTGTCTTAGAGTAGTGTTGATTATCACTGCATGCCAACTCTCTAGCTGCCCTATCATCATTCAACTCTGTACTTGGAGCACCAGGATTTGCACCAGCAGTGTTTGCCTTCATTTTGCCAATACCATCAGTCTCCTCACTGGCGAGAATATTACCACGTTCATCACTTTCTTCCTTCAAACCACCTTGCTGAACAGCCGGTGTTTCTATCAGAATCTTGCTTGAAATTGATTGCTCATGTGCAGAGTTTTCCTTTGACTCCAGCTTACCAGAACTTTGGATCTCCTCCTCTTCATTATCTGAGTCATAATTAGCAAGACCGAGTACATTCCCAGCAGCAGCAGACTTTTCAATAACAACTTCAGACACTGTTTCCTTCGTCTTAGCCGAAATCAAAACCTTCGCAGAGGCCTTGGGTGTTGAACCAGCTGGTGTAGATGGTAATACTTTGTGATTTGATAAGTCAGTGTTGTGGTCAACTATGAAAAGACATGATAAGTTACAATCAACCCAACTAACAAACTGAGACTAAAAGAAGAAGAAACAGCTGGAACTTGAAGGAAAAGAAAAGAGTTCACAGGTCAATTACCTTCAACTGTGAGACCATCTTCATTCAGAACTTTGGTCGCAATTTCATCAAAAAGTTCATCAGTAACCTGCCACAGAACTTAATAATCAAAAAACTTGCACAAGTCTAATGTGTAGTTCATTAGTATCTGAATGTCAGCAACCTTCAAAAGCACTTCGGTTAGAACACGCTTTATTTCCTGGTTAATAGCTGCAGATCTTGAAGCCTCCACCACATCCTACATATCATAGGTATCAGTTCTGCACACAGTCCTAAAAATTGACCATACGCTAATAAAGAAAAAAGAAAAGGATATGATATAACTATGTTATCAAAGACAAAGAAAATGCAATAGAAAGCATTATGAAAATTAGAGATGCTAGTTAACAACAAAAGGATATGGGATAGAAATTCCAGATTCCAAAATTACACTCAAAGCTAGTGGTAAAAAGTTTGGACAAGGTCACGTACACAAATGAAACTCATTTCAAACACATTGCACAAAGTAGAAGGGGGTGGATAATAATTAGAAATATTAAGGAATGGTATCAAAAGAGATTTCTTTTTTCTTACACTTCGTGCTAAGATATGGTTCGATGAACAAGGTAAGACAGGGAAATAGCTACAGAAAATATGCCAATTCATTTTCTTGAAAAAGTAAATAATACCTCCTTCCCTCTAGCTATAAATAATCAAACAAACAAAACCTAAGAGATAGAACAGATAGAACACAACAACCTCATCCTCATCCTCATCCTCATCTTCGGTTGATCTTGAAGAATCAATGCTTTTGCTGTCTGCTTGATCTCCCTTCCTAGAAGATTCATCAATAATTTCTTCTCCCACGGATTGGGAATCCTCTTTAGGGATCTCTGGGACAGAATTCGGGATGGAGGCTTTATTCTTAATTATTTCCTCCCTCAGCCAATTAGGAACCGAAGCCTGTAATTCAACAGAATCATGAACAGAGAACGTGTGTAATTTTCAAAGCATTGAAGCTGGCAAACCTGAGTGAATTTACCTTTCTAGGCCGCTCAGAAACACCAAATGCATCCCCATTAAAAGCTATTGTAGGATGAAGAGCAGACCCGGTGCCAACACCAAAAGATGCACCCACTACTGGGCCTGTTGGCTGGAAACTCACCCCAGTTGGAAACATTGGTGTAGAATGTCCAGATGCTGGAGAAGCCACAACCATTGAATGATCAACCTGTGAAGTACAACACGAGTCAAATGACAATTAGTACATTGTTACAAGGTTTCACAACTACAACGGATCTGTCATATTTATATCAAAAACCTGAGGTCTCGATGGAATAGTTGGAGGCACTGAAGGATAAACACCCTCTGAAGAAGCAGCAGCTGGAGCCCAAGCATAATTTGTAGGTATAGGTGCAACAGGATCCACAGTTCTTGCAGGACCTCCTGAAGAATGAGTGCGGGATTGCATATATGGGTCCTGATTACGATTAAAATGAGGTGCAAAATTCAAAGGCTGATCGCTTAGATCAGTAGCAGACTCTGCCTGTTGGCCACCAATTGAATAATGAGGTTCCTCCATCCATCCAGACCTACCAACTGCCGGTGTCAGTGGTTGGACATACAGCTGTGAAACTGAGGCAACCGGAGGTAGCGATGAAGACCTATTAAACTCTCCATTTATGTCTCCAGCTTCTTTACCTGTAATAAAGACAAAAATCAGAAAGCTAATATATTTGGTAATCAAAGATTCTTCCTTTTTTCCCACTTACAACGTTGTATTGGAATCAGTTCCATTTATCTAAATTACAAGGAGCATATTTCCAGATTATGTGATACTTAATAACCACAATTATGACACTATTTGGTAGTATTGCCAATTTGGACTCGTGAATCCCCCACTGTAATTATTTTACAAAAGAAGGTGCCAAAATTTTAAAAAAAATAATCATATTATACTTTTGTTTTTTTCTAGAGAGGAACTTCAAAGAAATATTATAGTTCATAACATGGGTACTTTCCTAGTTATTTAGTACATAAATGTTCTCGATAGCTTTATCCTTAGAAGTAATTAATCAATTATCCAGCTTTCTCACATGTCTTAACATCAATTTATCTAATCACAAAGATAAGGAATGCAAAGTAAAGAAAAATGCCGAATCAAGTGCAAGACAAATTTTGCAGTCTAAAGCAATGAAACTTAAACAACAGAACATGTCATGTTCAGAAAGAGAGGTTCTCAAAGAAAGAAACCATTTTAATGAAACAAGAGCAAAAATTCAACTATAAAATCAAACTGAAAGGAACCTATCATTTAATAAGGAACTAGAAGGCCGACTTGAATCTAAAATAGCTCACTAGAATATAAATCGGAAGAAATGATGGAAAGAGCAGCATCAAAGACAAAAAGTTAATTAGTATAATCACGAAACATGGAAGCTATTTCTTGAGCATGAGCTTTGCGTGCAAAACCAATATGCAAATTAAGTTTTTACCTGCGATGGAAGAATAACTAGAAGGTACCTCCTGCTGATGAACTAATGAACTTATAGACGCTTGCTGCGAGAATGGCATAGTATCGCCAGCCAAGTTTCCATCCCTAGCTGTATAGGCTGGTAAATGCAGGTCCATGGCATAGGATGATTGTCCTGAGCTGATGAATGGAGGCTCCTGTGATTGACCTAGAGGAAGTCTATGTGGAGGTGCAGTTCCAACTGGAAAATGCTGATAGCTAGATGCAGACGCTAAAGGCTGCTGCCCATCTATAAATTGAGTATCAACTGACGGAGAATATAGATCATGAAACTTATTCTGCTGTTCTGGTCTTCCTAGTGGAGTAACCTGTGGCTGAGGAAGCTGATTTTCTGTTGCAGCTTTTGCAGCTGCCCATGCTCTAGCTTTTGTGGCCCAGTCTTCTTCATTGTTATATGCTACCATTCCGGAAACAAAGTAAATTCAGCATAAACATATAAAGAAAGATTCTATTAGATGCAGATTCATGCTAGCAGGAACTCCATGTATTATAAGATAAGAAATAACACCATTCTCAAAATAATTCTTTTGAAATAAAATAAGAAATCAAGAGACCCAAGATCAAAATGATCAACAGTAAGGTAAAGCAACCAAGATTGGAATAAGCATCAATTTGTGGGGGACAGTGAGAGAGAGAGATGCTTCTTAGGTTCAAGATAGGAAAAGCTATGCAGTGTCCCACAATCTTAAATATGTCAAACATTCAGGTCACTCGCTGCAGCTTTAAGCGCTATATCTAACCTGATAATAAATAACAATTAATTAGGCAGAAATATGTCTTGCCTCAAACGATTTAGCAACATTTTCTAAGAGAAATGAACTTTAAAATGTCACATATTACTATATTAGACTATTATTCACCCTAATCTAGGTCAAATACTTAGAATGGTTTGCTCGAGCAATATTCAGACCTAACCTTCCATTCAGTGTGACCTAACCTTCCATTCAGGGTCCCATTGCACAATAGATTGAAATCAAAATTTTCTTATCAACTGGTTACTCAAGGAAGCTACAACTTATTCGAGAAAGTTTTCAAAAATTATTGTGAATGCAAATTGTGATCTCTGCTGCTAATCGTATTTTGAGAGCATTTGCATTAACTCATAGATGAGTAGGGTACCTATATCCCACCCACGAAGAGACACTGCAAAAAGGGCAACAAAACAACCCATAAAACAAAATTCATTTATTCAATGTAAGTCTGTTTGCTGCTATGATTTGCACTTCCTAAGAATGCAACAAAAGATCAAAATGGTAGACTTCCGAGATTTCCCCCTTTCCCAGTCCATTAAACTGTGGCTAGGGATGAACAAAAACCAGTCAGGCCCAGTTTTCTTCAGATCCTGATACCTGACCAAACCGGTTTCAACAGCAAATTTTACATATGGAACCAACGCCATGGGTAAGGCGGGAGCCGAATCGCTCCATAACTGACTGGTTCGGTTCAGTTCAGTTCAATCTAGATTCGGTCTTATTACTGACGGCACTAATGTGTGTTATTTTTTTTATTATTTTTTTTTTCAATTTCCACTAGTAATGTTCCAGCATTCTGTTTCCTCAAAGGGAGAAAAAGGTCAGAACCATCACGTTCTAATTGGAGGAAATATACAAATATTTCTCTCAAATAGCAAAAGCCCAAACCATAAAAGTGAAGATTAAAAATCATTGAAAGAAATAACAGGAACTAAAAGACACTAAAATAATGAAAATGCCTTTTGACAAAATACATATCAAATATCAGATTAGGTAAAAAGAAAAAAACCACTATCTTGTCTTCCTAACCAATTTCCGCGAGAACCTACATAAAAAATGCATGCAACAAAAAATTCACAAAAGAAACAAAAACAAGAAATTAGAATATTTTTGGAAACATGAATTGCATTAAATAGACGAGTATCTATTCATCTTCAATTGGGAAAGAAATCACCAGAGATTTCTCGCGCATTAAAATATAAGACATGCGATTTTGGGTATTTACCTAGTCAAGTGAAGTTGAGGAGAAAAAAAAAATGTGGAGGTAGAAAAAGTGGAACTTCAATTACTAGGATTGGGTCACAGATTTCTCTATTTGCAATTACTGGGGTTGCCTCTCACCTATCAATTTTGAAAGAGAATTAGGATCGGCTCATTAAACGGTTGGCTGTACATCGATAACAGAAGATGGCAGCGGCTACTCTTTGAGGTTGAGAGTTGAGATCTAAGGACGAGAGACTGTGTGCAGGAAGTGTTGACGAAAACTTTTGAAGATTCCCTTTTATTTATTTTTTTAATGAAATTTGGTGAATCCGGTTCTTCAATCGGTTCTAAAGTAAAACCCAAGAGTAGAGTCCAATCCGTCTGATCTAGTTAAAAATGCCCAAATTGAATCTCTCTTGACTGAACCTGTCGATTCTACACCCACCCTTAAGTGTGGACCAAAGAGGATAGGAGTGGAACAGTTGGTCTTACAAGCCATGGTCACATAATCTAATTTTTTAAAAATGCCAACTACGATTTTACATGAAATGAGTAAATACAAAACCGCATGAAGAAAAAGCAGTGTAGTGTGTATAACAGAGAACAAAAGGCAATGACGTTCCAAGTAAATTAATGGGCTATC
>CAIGRO010161153.1:0-10644 GCA_903798355.1 Fraxinus baroniana | reverse complement strand
TCTTTTTGGGACGGAGAGAGTAATACTTTGGGATTGATTCTAGTTGTAACTTTATATATATATGAAATAACAAAAAACATTTTAAATATTACAATTAAGAAAAACATTCCTATAATTTGTAAGCGCCTTTTTCACTTATTTTACCGTAAATGAAAGTTAATATGTCAGATGGATCACTTCGACAAAAGTATTAAACCGTGGACGCGTGAAGTTTGTTAATCCATATTGTCCCAAATTTCATCACAAACCTCTCCAAGGAAAAAAAAAAAAGAAAAGTAAATCCTGTATAGATCTTGAGAGCTGCGATCATAGTTTTTCATATCCTATTTTTCTTGAAGTGAATAAAAATGCAAATAATAGAAGAAAGGAAAAAAAAAATTTACGTTCAAAAGACAAATATGCCCTTCATCAACTCATTCAGTCTCCTCTTGCTGAAATCATAGAGGTTTTTGGGATCCGTGTATTGCCTAGCAACCTCCTACACCTACCCTACGCCTTGTTCCCCCACCCAAAGAGAAAGAGATAAGTATAATTCTCCATTTTTATTTGAAAGAAGTAATAATTTTCATTTCATCAACCATTCCACTTCTTCTTCTTATCAATCAAACTCCTTAGGGTTTTTCTTTTCCTCTGTAAAACTTCATGCATGAACTGTATAACTTGTATTAGCTAGTACCAAAATCTCTCTACAAATCTTGAAATATTAATGGCTAATTCAATGAATAATTGGTTGGGATTCTCTCTTTCACCTCAAGATCATTTCCCTTCTCAAGATCACTCACAAAACTCAGTTTTCAACTCAGATGAAATCTCAGCCGCACAAGTTTCATCAAGTGAATGTTTTGATCTATCTTCTGACTCAACTATTCCTTCTCTCAACCTTCATGCCCCTTTTGCCATTTTAGAAGATTTCCAAAGGAACAATAATTCCCAAGGTCAGTATTGCGATCATATACAAGACAGGTTCTTGAGTATTCATCTGTCTTTTTTCTAGTCTAATTTATCGTAACTCTGAGTCCGAGTAGAGATTTTTTCGAACTTTTTTGTTCACTTTATTTGCAGATTGGAATATGAAGGTTTCTGGGTTGAACTCATGCAGCAGTCAAAACCTGGAGAATCAAGAAAGGCCAAAACTGGAAAACTTTTTTGGGGTTTCTGGGCACACTTTTAATGATCAAGAACACAAGAAAACCATTTCTACTGATACTTACATATACCAAGAATCTGCTGAGGTTACCTCTCAAACATCAAGCAACAATAATACTATTGGCCTCTCCATGATCAAGAACTGGCTGAGAAATAAGCCGGCACCGCTACAAGCGGCTGAGAACAAAGGTGATGACGAGGCGGTGCTACCACCACCGAGGTCTGGTAGTGTACAAAGTTTGTCACTTTCAATGAGAACTGGCTCACAGTCAATCTCCCATTTGCCAGTTACTACTGTAAATGGTGAGAGTTCTACATTTGGTAACAATGAACAGCAGCTTAAAAATGCTCTTGATAGCCAAACTGGTGCAATAGAGGCTGCACCGAGGAAATCTATAGATACATTTGGACAAAGGACATCTATCTACCGCGGCGTAACAAGGTTTTTTTAACCTAAATGCTACTATATATTTTTTTTTCTATATATACAACTCCCAGGAGGGTTAAATCATATGAAATGAATCCTATTTTGTTGTTCAGCCCCTCCCAAAGGGAGAGTGGTTGAGGAAACATGTAACAGATTCCAAATTTATTGTGAATCCAAAAGTTTTTCTTAAGGGTTTCTGTTTGTGCAGGCATAGATGGACCGGCAGATATGAGGCACATTTATGGGATAATAGTTGTAGAAGAGAGGGACAGACCCGGAAAGGAAGGCAAGGTATGAATAAATTGTCTGCCATTATTTCAATAATTTTAATTTGTGAATATTAAATTATTTCCGTGCTTTTAACTCTTGTTTTATTGTCTCAATATGTTTGTTCTTTTGTTGGGGCTGCTGATTCATTCTTTCTGTAGTTTATTTAGGTAAGTAATTTCATTTTCCCTCTTCAATGTATGTTTCCATTAAGAAATTCTTGATTAATTTTCCTCTTTCTTTTGGTTAAAATTTTACAGGAGGTTATGACAAGGAAGAAAAGGCTGCTAGATCTTATGATTTAGCAGCATTAAAATACTGGGGAACTTCTACAACTACAAATTTTCCAGTAAGTATATTTCTGGGTTTTCATTCACTAGTTTTCGTTTTTGGGTTTATCCTTTTTCTTGTAAGTACATATTTGAACATTCTCAGATGAGCAACTATGAGAAAGAAATTGAGGAAATGAAGCACATGACGAGGCAGGAATATGTAGCATCATTAAGAAGGTAAACTCAAGATTAATTTCTACATTCTACATTTAATTCGACGAGGAAAAAAATTAGAGGATGAATGCATAATGTACTGATCATATGAAGGGTTATGTTTCTGATCCAGGAAGAGTAGTGGATTCTCTCGAGGTGCGTCAATTTATCGAGGAGTCACAAGGTAAAAAGAAATTAAAATCGTCTTTAAAATTCGCATCGAACGGTGTTCAATTACATGCAAGACTGTACTAGGGACCTCAAATCTATTAGGAACGAGACTTAATTTATCGTAAGTCTGATATAGAATCTATGATCAACAGACACCACC
This sequence comes from Fraxinus baroniana, assembly GCA_903798355.1. Classification (NCBI taxonomy): domain Eukaryota; kingdom Viridiplantae; phylum Streptophyta; class Magnoliopsida; order Lamiales; family Oleaceae; genus Fraxinus; species Fraxinus baroniana. Next base: position 7,988 of record CAIGRO010161153.1, on the reverse strand, counting down.
AGCATGGTAGATGGCAAGCAAGAATTGGAAGAGTTGCTGGGAACAAGGATCTTTACTTGGGAACTTTCAGTAAGCATTATTTCATCTCGATTTTTGAAGATTAAATTTAAGCCTCGATTAGGGAATAATTTATAGACGATTTAACTTATAAATAGATATATATGAAGGGTGGATAAGTAGGTACTACTATTGGGTTCATAAAAATGAAGTTTCAGCAATTTGTAAATGACTTATAGATTTGCTAAAAGGAGGCCAAGTAAATAATTGTATTATCCCTCCAACTACTGAATTAGTTAAGGTAGTTCAACTTGATATCGTAGTTGGGTTGAAGCCTCTAAAAACTGCAGGCACGCAGGAGGAAGCGGCCGAGGCCTACGACATTGCAGCGATTAAATTTCGAGGATTAAATGCGGTAACTAATTTTGAAATAAACAGATATGATGTCAAAAGTATACTAGAGAGCAGCACGTTGCCAATTGGAGGGGCTGCTAAGCGCCTCAAGGATGCTGAAATGGCTCTAGATAAACAAAGGTGTCTTGACGAGAACCCGATTTCACATTTGACCGATGGACTTAATAGCTATAGCGCGCATCATGGCTGGCCAGCCATTGCTTTCCAGCAAGCTCAGCCACTGAGTATGCTCACACCTTATCCTTATAGCCACCAANCAATCATTTACAGCAACAATGGAACAGGGGATGGGAGTGGATTCGCGCCAATGGGAACCGTGTTAGCTCAAGAAGAAGTGAAGCCGCTTGATTATGAAAACATGTTTGGAGCGGGGTCGGGGGATCCTTATCTTCAGGAAAGAAATTTCTATTATCAATCTCAGCAACCTTCATCAAATAGCATAGTGAAGACTGCTAGTGTTTGTGATCAGGCCTCAACTTGTAACAATTGGATTCCTACCGGTGTACCAACTCTTGCTGCTAGGCCTAACAATATGGCTGTTTGTCCTGGAGCTTCGACTTTTACGGTGTGGAATCAAACATAAGATTTGATCATTGGATCGACTGGAAAGTTAAGGATGTATACATGACTAACATCTAACTCTCTATTTTTTCAAATTTTCTTCTGAAAAATGGGATTTTAAGGTTATCTATCCTTTGTTTATTTATATATTTTAGTTTTTTCTGCTTGATGCCAGAAAACTTTATTAGGATATTTGACTGCAGTTCATCAATAGCCAATGAAAATTCCTCAAGTGGCTATGAATTTTGGGAACTTCAGTTCATTGCCCTCGGATCTTAGAAGTCCAAACTTTGTAATTTTGAATGATATTAGGTTTATACAAAGTATGGGATTCAATAATTTTATGGTTGCATTGTACTGCATAAGACTTGAACTTTGTGTTTTGACTAGTTTAAATACAGGTGTTTAAATTGCCATCACATTTTTATTTTCTATGCCTTTTTAATGGTATTAAATTAAGGTTTTCAATCATTGTTAGTTTTCATATTTAAGTATATAGCATTTTAAAATAAAAAATAAAAATGGTATTCTTATCTACACATCTTATTGTTGACGACGATTTTTGTCCTTCATTTCAAAGTGTGTTAACATACTATTTGGGCAAAAGTCATCACCGTAGACAAAACGTGATAATAAAAGTAAGATTGATGATAAGAATGGGAAAAATATAATGTGATCACAAGAAATAAACACCCAGAGGACCTTTAGTACAATTAAAAATCGATGCAAGGATGTGGTGACAATATAATCACTCTTCCTTCGTTAGCAATTTTTAAATGTTCCCTTAGTTACGAAACATTTAAGATATTTCATTCTAATCACCGGATATTTTTTAGCATATCTAGGCCAACACCTTGTTACTACGACAACTGATTCTTTTCTTTTTGTCTTTTTTTTTTTTNTCTTCCAAAGCAGACCATGCATCCAGATATGGCACCTAATATACGAAGTGTGTGAGCACCACAGCCAAAATAATAAGATTGTATGAGCAACAAAAAGTTCTCCAAATGACTGAACTTGCACTTCTATAGGTGAAAACCATAAATGACTTCTCTGTTTTTTTTTTTTTTTTTAGTTTCTTATGTTTATTTATTTAACTGAAAGTAAAGGCATGATAGTCTCTTGAATGAATCTCTCATTAAGGACCATTTGTGCAAGTAACTATAGGTTGAGGACGTCCATGCCGAGAAAAATTAAGGGACCATAATCGTACAAAAGCCATAAATTAGAGACCCGAATTTCCTTTTCTTTTTGGCTGGTTGGCATGTTGTTGGGGGTTGTGGTGGATTGATTGTAGTGGTGCCCCAACTACTCAAAAAGTCACGGTTACGAGAATGTTTGTTTATAAAATAATGAAAAGTTTTGAAATTATTTGTAATATTATTTTATTGAAAAATATATGATTGGTAAAAAGAGAGAAAAATGAATTATTTAATGAGGACGAAAGAAGTGCTTTGAGTGTACAACATTTTCACCAAAAACGTCAAAAATATGTTTTAAGTTATAAGTTTAAATTTATTTTCAAAAATGTATTTTCAAAAATACAATACCAAATAAGTTTTTGATATTTTGGGAAATTAAAAATAGCAAATCAAACGCATCCTAAAAGTATGTAATTGAAACCTATAAATTCCCATCTATAAAAAGACCGATGGAAAATGAAGGACAAGAAATAATCGACAAATTTATTTTGAATTTTCTCTTTCCAAACTGTGTGCCTAAAAAGGAAGGAATTAACAAAACATAATCTGCAGATTGATTTGAATTTTTTCTTTCTAAATTGAGCTCCAAGTAATTGTCACCATGTTTTGATGTTTTCAGTAGTTTTTTTTTTTTTTGGTACTCAGGTATTCCAGTTTAGTCAGACTAATTTCCTAGACCACCAGCCACCGGTCCCTCATTAACTGTCGGAGGTAAACCGCAGGTTATGCCCAAGTTAACCAGGGTTCAAGCACCCCTTATACTCCTGGCCCTAAGAGAGCCTTCCTCCATGGTTATTACATCACCAAACTGCTCCAACCAATATTGATTATTACATCTACCTCTTATTTTCTAGGTGCGACATTGTTTTAACTTTTAAGGAATTGTGACATTTTTATTACCTGCGAGAGTATATAGATTACATTGTTCGTCATAGCTATGAATTTACGTACTCACAATAATGAAAGAAAAACAAAAAGTATAGAGTTCATAACCAAATTTTGAAATATTGATCACGGAAAGAATTGGATTTTGTACCAAGAATCTTCTTCAACCAAAAAAAAACTTCAAACCCTAGATTTTATTCTTTGATCTTGATGATTATGTGTTTTTCTCTCCCAAAAATTGTGTGAAACTAGAGTTGTATTTATGTCCTGTTTGAGTATTCGACGAGTTTAAGTTGAAATGGGCTTTTAAAAAGATGAATTGCACTTAAAAATCCTATTTTTATCGGCGGGTAATGCATAGGTGCTATAGTGACGCCGCGGCACCACGAATCTAGTCTTTTTCTCGAGAGTGGGTGTCTCGGCGCAACCCTCTACTCCCACTCTTAGTCTTCTTTAGTGTTTTTGTTGTAACTTTCTGTTCCGATATCCTATTAATGTTATTCAAAATGCATTGGAAATATAATTCAAAAGGCTACAACTTTACTTCAAGTAGCTTGTTTCCAATTCAAATGTTTACTAGATCAAAAATTGATTTCAATCTTGAGTTAAAAATCTGATAAATATTTATGCGGTTGAAAATTGATTTGTGTCCATATTTCTAGGACGTGAATTCGAGTTTGAGCATTTAAAACTGGTGTGTGAGATATTGTTGATCTCTTTGGTCAGTAATGCATCTATATGAATTATCTTTCGAACTTTTGGTTTGAATTGTTTTTTGTGAGGATTTAGATAATGATACATTTGTATATTATTTTCAGTTTCTTAATTCCACCCACTAATGCTGAGAAAATTGTCTAATCAAATTAACAATCAGCAAATCGTGTTATAAAATATCACCCATTTTAAATAAATGTTCAATCTACTTATTTATTTTCAACATTCTTCATTCTCCATCTTAGTGCAGTGTTCTCGATTAATTGTACATTTATTGCACTATCAAATAATTAGATGAAGACATCGGGCTCTGACCATAAGCAAATTATAATAGAGAGAATCAAGATGTTGGCATGATGAGTAATAGCATTCCCTAAACAAAAATGGAAAGTACTTTGTTCTCAATAGTAATGATTTATAAATTAATTTGGAGGCACTAAACAAATAATACCGGTAAACCATTTATTGTCATCCCAACTAACATTTACTAAAAAGTTGAGATTTATGCTCACTAGTATTAACAAAATACACCATATTGATTGTATTATCGAAAATTATGCTCATAATTTAACTTTTAAGCAATAATTTCACAAATTTCAAGCACCGAACATCATACAATCATCTAATATATGTATCAAATCTATTAGATACAAATAATATTTAAATGGTCAACGTGGAGGATGATAGGGGCTCATACATAAACCTAATTAATTTTCAGAATATATGGAATTCAATCACTCTTTAGTTAGTGATGGTCAATGACCAATTATAGAAAGAACAAATATCATATAGAAATTCATTGGATTGAAAAATCTTCTTGTTCTTCGTTGAATGTCCATTTGAATTCTTGATCCAGTGATGGTCTAACAGATATTGCCAAAATGTAAAATTTTTTGGGTCAACGAACTTCGAGTTCTAATTACTTCCAAAGAATAACGCGGTAGTTGTAGTGAAGTTTTGGAATGTCGTATCCACAGGGATATGAAAAAATGCTCAAAAGATCACAAAGTGATGAATTATTCTCTTCAATGTGTAGTAAAATTCAATGTTTGAAATGTGAAATTAAAATCACTAATTTGAGACAGTGAAGCGTTAGAATTCCCTCAATTGAATCGGATCAATCACATCAATTATTCTAGTTTTATAACACAATTATAGGCTTTCATCCCAGCACTCAAATCGGAAGATATATCGTGAAAATCAATTTAGTTTACAAATATAATCCTAGAATCTAGACTTATCACATATTCGCACAATTTTATTGGAACAAGATCAAAGATCGACCATATACATTAAGCATATAGTAGTAATTAATTCGTCAATAATGTAATATTAAGATTAAAATTCAACAATTAGTGCAATCTAACGATAGAAGAAGCATGTCTGGATCTANAAAGATCGATCATATACATCAAGTATATAGCAGTAATTAATCCGCCAATAAAGTAATATTAAGATTAAAATTCAACAATCAGTTTAATATACGATAGAAGAAGCCTGACTGGATCTATGCAGCATTTGATAAAAGTTAAACTAATCTCAACAATAATTAATTGAAATTGAAACTCAACAAATAGTTTAATTTCACAATGGAAAAGGCGTAACTGAATCCATGAAAAATGTTGTAAATGTTAAACTGATTTCAATGTAAATTAATGAAAAGAAAGTCTAAATCCTAAGTTTATTCAGTAAGAAAAGACCAATTACATGAAATAATAGAAGTGAAATCACCATATCCAATTGAATTTCCCCATTGCTTCACCAATATTGTTAGTTCTTCATGAGTTCATTAAGCCAAAATCAATTGAAGAATGATGAATAATGAAGAATTGGTGTTCTAGGACGTTTAGGGGTCTTTTTAGGGTTGAGAAGTCGTACCACAATAAGTTATCATAAGTGTTTGACCTAAACTAGGAAATTGGAAATTTTTCCCCGATTTGTCCTGGGTAGGCGTCGAGTAGAAAATGGGGCGGCTCCCCAAGCAAAAAAATTGATTTCTGTATTTGAAATTTAGGGTCGAGCAGGCGCCTAGTTTATAGATGCACAGCCTTTAGTATTTTGATCATAACTTCCTCTACCAATGTCCGCTTGAGGTGATTCAAGATGTGTCGGAAAGCTAACTCAAAGAGATACAACTCTAATTCAGATGTAAACTTCCAATTCGATCATTTTCCATGTCATAAACTGATCTCAATATGAGGCTGAAAATTGATGCAAAACTTTTTAGCTTGAAAGTTGATATGTGATAATGTTTTGGCTATATTTCATCCCTTTGACTCATTTCTTCATCCAATTGACATCTAACACTCCCGAATCTTCATCACAAGGTTAGAAACAAGTTTAGAGTATTTGTATTTTAGTTCCTGAACTATCATTTTCTTTCATTTTGGTCACTTTTAACTTGTTTCTCCTTATTTCCGCTACATTCATCACTTTGTCCTACGAAACGTAAATTATATAGAATTAAGCTATATTTCAACATGTTAATCAATAATTTTTTATGTTTGACAGTATGATAAGTGTGTAAAAACGCACTTATCAAACTTCCCCAAAATGAAATTATTTTTTGTCTTCAAACAAAAGAATATAACTCAACTCTATGTACAACATAGTCCAACAACATACCGTGTCTCAAGATTGGAAATCGGTAATCAAACAAATGAACAATTATAATAGTGCAAAAATCAAATAAATCTCCACCTATATTCTTTTGTTTGAGGACAAACAATATATATATATATATATTCATTTTCATGTTTTCTTCATTTTTTTAGCATCTTTTCATTTGCCTTTTATATAACACATGTAGCGAGCTTTAGGTCCATAACTCCCAAGTCAAATGACCATAGGGTACCAGGTTTTAAATCACCCTCACATGCTTAATCACCCAAGTTATATAGGCTCGAAAAGACGCTTTTTATGTACTAAAAAATTAGCGCAATGCCCATGTTGTTTTAGACATCCAAGTTGTAAAACTAACCTCTAATTTAAAACGTTCACCTCGTTTTCATCTCATTAGATTTTAGACAATCCACACAATATTTTCATGCACGGAATCCCTACTTATCTCAATGTTTCCTTGTAACAGTTTAATCATCTCCAAACTAACATATAGCTAGATTATGGAATAATAAACGAGAGGTTATTTGAGTATATTTACTATGTTCAACTATCCTCTACATAATGAACCGCATCATTAACTCAATAAGCCAACATAAGTAACGTGCATAGGAAATGTCAGGTTCACATAAGCAGGTTTAGACTAATCCGATAACACACTATTTTCATCATTCACAGCTGATACATATTTCAATAATCACATCATAGCCAGCATAGTTATTAAATCCATACAAGCATACAAAACTATGATTATAATCTAATGCTAAAAGATAAAAGCTAGAAATAGATGATTTTTTTTCCACAAATATGCAAATATTGCAGTAAAATGACGAATGTTCTACCTCCAAACAATTGAAACTCCATGATACTTATGCAAATCACATGCAATTCACAATAAATCCAACAGATCCTCGATCCTCCCCCAACTAAAATTTTACATTGTCCTTAATGCATAAACATGAAAGTCAAATAAAGAGATATCGCAAAAATGATACAGTGAATCAACATAAACTTGAATGATATGAAGTCTAAAAGTACTCAATTGACTGATAATGTAAAGAAAATGACAGAAAGTAACTAGAATATAAATGCAATAGTAAATAGTAAAAGAAAAGAACGAACTCCCGTTGTGTGGCCTCCCAAGCAGCGTCTTTGTTTATTGTCGTTGGCTCGACCCAAAGTTTCCTCCTTCAACCCACTTCCTGCAAGCGTGGTTTCAATTCTCGTTGTAGTGCACTAAGCTCCTTGGACGTAATCACCAGTGATGTTTCTCCGCCTCAATCAAATACATGCGTGAGGTGACTAAAGGAAACCTTAAAGTCGAGAGTGGGGGCCTGCAACACAAAAGGTAAAGTCCCTTCGTTAGAAACTGGTAATATAAAATAAAAACTAGTACTTGACTCTTGATCCTCACTCTCAAGATATTTATTGATGACGACGTCCAATCCATCCAGTTCTAGAATTTTCTGTGCTGGCATAAGAAATATATTATCAACTGCCTTTTGAGTGAGTATAGCAATCATGTAGGTTTGATGATACTTGTCATCATCCTCTAACTGCTTAGTTATATAAAAAATATTGACTTCTAGAGTCATA
>CAIGRO010161142.1:0-15546 GCA_903798355.1 Fraxinus baroniana | reverse complement strand
CAATTATTAAGATATAATTATGACGTATGTCCATATTCTTTACAAAAACTGCAAATGGATTCACAAATTCCATTGTTTCTTATCTTTAAAATGGGCTAACGGGCTTTAAAGTTAAAATTATGAAACTGTCTGATTTATTTAATTAAGTTGTTAATTTATTTAGAAAAAAATAATTTAATTAATTCAATAAAAAAATAAAAAATTATTTAGTTTCCGTTCTTGCTCTAGACTCGAGACCCGACCCAAACACATCGGTTCTCGATTCGGGTACCCGTTCGGATATTTAACTTATGAAGAACCACTCGGTTCGGTTCGGTTCAGTTCGGGTTCAGTTAGGTCCGGTTCAATTCGGGACTTTTGTCCAGCCTTAGTTGATGGTTAAAAATGCAGAGGAACTACAAAATTTGATCTTAATTCAACATAAATGAGACTAATATCTTTTGAGAGTAAACAAATAAACACCAAATACTTCTTTATACGAATGAGAAGACGTGAAGAGCCAAGAAAGAAATCACCGAACTATCTCAATGGGAAAAATCATGTTTGTTTGATATAAAGCAATTGTTATTTTGTAGTATCTCGGGTGCTTGTTATGCTTTACAAAGAATTTTAGCAAAAAACTAAACAAATCATAATCATAATTTCGTACTTCTATGCTAAAGTCTCTAACTAATCATAATTTCAATAAGGAGGATTTCCTCCACCAAAAAACAAATTTATTTACCAATAGTGGAAGCACTTTCTCAATTGTCTAGTAGGGAACTGAAAATCAATACTCGTATCACTTGCCGTCAATGTTTTGCAGAAGTAACTCGTTAACTGTTTGCTGGGAAAACCAAAATCTACATGTTACACCTCTTTGCTCTTGCGGCATTATTGGTGCATTAGGATTTAACAAAATAAAAATGAAGCGTGATGAACTAATCTTAACATAAGAGTCAATGAGTGCAAGTTCATTTGAGCATGGACCCCATCTGTCTCTATATCAATCTGGACAACAAATAATAAGCTTCTAGAACAAACATATAAGTTTAATTGAAACACAAACATGCACGGTCACATTAAATATTGGGGAACAAGAAGAAGGAAAGGCTGTGGAAATTTCTTTAACTATAAAAAAATCACTGTTTGACAAAAAACAAAATTAAGCCAACATTCGTATTTGTTGGGAGTAAAAGAAGTCCTCGACTAGACATGAGAAATATGATGGATTTATAAGTGTAAGATAATATCTCCATTGGTATGAAGTCTTTTGGGGTAAAAGCTCAAAAGCAAATTCATGAGGGTTTAGGCCCAAAGTGGACAATATCACACTAATGTGGAGATATGTGCTATCCATAAACCCAATAGTATTCATGTCCTGGAACATGAACGAGCAGGATTCCATCAGGGAGGGAAAAAAAACATATAATTAATAGGAAATTTAGAATTTTGTATAAAAGTTTTCAAAATTTTTAAAAAACTACAACCAAAGGACAAAAATACCATCAAAAGAAGAAGCCTCATAATAAATTCAATTTGAAAGGAAATACACAGAATAAGAAATTTTCACCTACACTAAAGACAACGAAGCATAAATAATGTTAAGAACACAAATCAATAGGAAAAAAATTGACATGCTAAATAAAAAGAATAAAACAATCATAAATTAATTATTGGGGAAAAAATTAATGCAAAGAACATGGTCAATTTTCTGTGAAAAAATAAAATTAGAAAAATTAACATCTAAAAACAAAAAAAAAAGACGAAAAAAATAGAAAATAAGAATGTGTAGCAAAAGAAAGAGACAATAAATCCATCCATTCACCAGATGATACACTATGGCTAGCTAGATTTTCGCTTAGATTTCACTTAATATTATACCCAACAGAACAAAAAATAGAGGGAACCAAACAACAGAGCTCTCTCGCATGATTAGTTTAATAGTTTTCCAGTGACTGAATTCCGTTAAACACAACTTGCCAAGAATACTTTTTTCTCTCAGTGTAAAAGGAGATTCGTAAAGGAAAATGAAGTCCGTGAGTAATGAAAATAACAGCAACCAAAATAATAATTGGTTGGGTTTCTCGTCAAATGGAGGCTTAAAGATGGAGGCTTCTTTAAGTCATCATCAAACTCAATCTTGTTCTAACACTGTTTCAAATGCAATCCCCTCAAGTTTTTCATCTAGTTTTAACTATCCAGGAATTTACTAAGGAAAAAATACTGGGTTTTACTCTCCTCACTACAACAAAGTTTTTCAGTGCCTGATTCTGCGAAGTGAGTTATCTTAATTAACACACTATTTTGAATACGAATATTGAAAAATATAAGCTCTTCCATTCTTAATGTCGAGTAATAAAATTGATCTCAATTCCAACATATTACAATATATGTCTTGTAGAATCACAATCTTTTACCAGATTTTATGGCACATAATCTATCACAATTATTCTTTATAATTTGAATCTACTGAATCACTAGAAGGGGGGGAAAATTGCATCTGACTACAGTGGTATAAAAAGTTTTTATTAACTCCCTTCAAATAAAATTACTACCATATTCTGCATCAAATTGAATCCATTAATTTAACATTCTAGAAAATGGTTTTCGACACAATTCTTTGTGGTGGCTTCATAACTACCCTAATAGCAGCATCAAAGTTGCTTGATATTCTGCTTATTGCATTAAGAAGGCAAAAAGGCATTTCGATTATAAATCCAAAGAAACCCAACACACATCAAGTAACGTCATATGAAATTACAAAAGAAAATGAATCATAGAATTTGGCTCATGTGCAACAAGCAGAATGTCTAACTATCGCATACACATTCAGGCAAACATTACATGCACATAGACATAACACGAAATATCAGCCTGTAAACCACAATCAATTTTAAAACCAACCATTGTGCTTTCCCATTGGAATGGATCATTTTAAGAAATATCCTGTGAATGGGTATACAACCCTGTAGGCAGATGATCAGTAATGCTCCTTTCAGGACCCAATTATCAATCATAAACTTTGTTCAGTTTTAGAAATAAGTTTTAGATGAGATACTATTAATTGGTTGTTGAATGATCGAGTGTGGATGATTCTCATTAGGTGAACACATCTTATGGCAAGAAATTGGTTTTCCTGATTTATCTCCCGCTCCTCTTTTAGCTGATCTGACATGCCTATGAACTACTGAAATGAATATTTGATTTATGAGTTGACTTCAGATTTATAGAAATCCAGGTATAACCATATGAAAGCTGATTAAGGCGGCAAATGATTTTTCTGCAAATGCAAATTACAAACTGCAACACTCGTATTTCCAAATCAATGAAAAATTTAGCAACCAGCTCCCACCAAAAAGAGGTAAGATTAAAGCCAAAAGTTTTTAGGGATGCAAAGAGTTAATTAGCAGAATGATAAATGAGGGCATGAAAAAGTAAGATTCTAAATTTGATTATAAAGAAAACTAAAATATGCCTCATATCATGGCCTTTACTAATTTCATGGCACTAAAAAATCCCAAAGACGAACAAGTCAATAAATAAACCAAAAAATTAAATCCTCCAAACACCATCATTCATTCACGAAAATATGGTGCACATTCATGGCATCTTACCAAAAATTTTCACCTCTAATACCTGCATCATCCGTCACTGCGGGCAAAACCAATCCCCTTCTCCAGCAAAACGTGACATGTGGCAGCGATAATGAAGAGGAAAAAAAATTCTATGATTTTACAACGTAATATTGCGCTTGGGATGAAGGAAATGGGTGAAATGAGTTTGGGTTTCAAAAGAGTACTGAAGTCGCAAGACGGAGAGAGACTGTAGATGAAGGAAATGGGTGAAATGAGTTAGGGTTTCAAAAGGGACTCGCGAAACGGAGAGAGATAGAGTGAGATTTTAACGGGCCCAACCCAATTTCTTTTAAACGGACCCGACCTATGAGTGAGGAATTTAAGAATTGTAATAAGGGTATTTTGGTCTACATTATTGCAAAATGGACATTGAAAAGTTTTAGGACATTTTTGCAAATGGTCATGTGAAAGTAGACATTTATTGTAATTTCCACTTTCTATTAATAGATTGTTATCACAAGTTAAAAAATTTCAGAATTTGTCAAGAAGCAATGAAAGTACTTCCAGACGAAGAAAGAAAATTATTATCAAGAAAAAGACAAATGATGATATCAAAGAAAAATTAGATGCGGCTATTGATAAAGCCTTTGAGAGAATTTTTGCAAGAAATAAAAAAAATCAAAGAAAAAGAAATTCAAGAATGTCCACAAAAAGAAAAGACGCCAGAAGGAAGTGATGAAGATGAGGACCCAGATCAGAACCAAGGATACAATAATTTAGATATTTGACATCAGTTACAGAGGATAATCTAAACACTTGATTCGACCGACACAAGAAGACATATTACTTTAAAAAAAGAAGATTTGAAATAAAGTAGCCAAAGAACTGACATAAAGAAGACACGTTTAGTCAGGCAAGAATTTTTGCTTTTCAAAAAAGAGAGATTCCCATTAAGGGTAATTTAGACTTTTAGCTCCCAAGAATTTCTCTATATAAGGAAACATTTTCATTTTAACAAGGCAGAGACTACAGCTTGTGTATACCTGCTCTTAAAAATCCTTTGAAACTTTCCTTTCTTAGAAAAATTCTCAATCCAAAGAACTTTGTATAGTTGAAACAAAAACGCTATGAATATTGTAAGGTATTCTTTTTCCATTAAAAGCTTTTATTTAATCTTTTGGGGGACTTCCCGAAAGAGAAATCCTTAGTTGTAATTCTTAAGATGTTTTTATAAATCCATTACAAATGATTTTAAATTTTTGTTAAGAATTTTTATCTTTGTTCATATATTGTAAACTATCTTTGCATATCATAAAAGCATAACTTGATTTCTAGAAGCTATACTGTTTCTAGGTTAATCCTGGGTGACCCAAGTATGTGGGGATTGTTTTGCCGGAGTGAGCCTTATGTTGTCCTCTTAGATACTAGGGAAAGGGAAATAACTAATTTAGAAATTATTTAAGGTAGTGCCTTGGGTGACCTTATAGAAAGGAGTCAAGTAATAGTCCATAGTTGTAGGTTTTATGGAGTGTGTGAATAATAAGCAGTTTCTACAAAACGGGTACAATAAATGTTTAATGAACTTAAAAAACTATCCTTGCCAAACATGCAAGTAGATGAGCTCTAAAAAAGCTAAAGGGAACTAGGCGTATCTGTTAATATATTTTCTTGTATATACAAGTTTTCAAGGACTTTTTTTTTTCATTTTATTTTAAGCTTGGTTACTTGATTTTTCGTATATTGAGTTTTCAGTTTCATTTTTTGCAGGCTTTAAAGAGATAAAGATATCAAGATGGTTAAGACGGCGAATTTTGAAGGGCTACAATCCTACAACCACGAAGATTGGTATTCATACATATTTATCTGTGTTTCCCTTTCCCTTTTTTTTTTTTTTTTGTTCAATTTATATTTTTGTAAGGATCCTAGTTTTCATTTTAATTAAAATTCTGTTTTTTATGGTTTTATCTCGTTTTTACCACAACGATTTAATATGCTTAGCATTTCCTCACATATGTAGTTGTGGTCGAGTATAATGAAAATTTGGGTGGTGGGTTTATTTTGTGCCTTCATATCGCGAGGGGAAGAATAAAAGTTGTTAGAAAGTAAATAACTTTAAGCCAAAAAGACTTGTGTCAAGAATTAGGTAAAAATACTTTATGTGACTTGAATACAGCATCATAATCTACATGACTAAAGCAAGTTTGTAATATGAATTACGATACCAATAAATTTTTTATAAAATCAACATAAAACGATATGGACTTGCTCCAGTACCGAGTTTTTTAAAAGCCGACTCTGATGCAAGAGATTATTTTTTCCTATTTTATTGTCTCAGAGTATATATACATATAAAGATCTAAACAATAGCTTCGTGATAGTAAGCAAAAATGTGCATTAAACTAGAAATGGATCTTCAATGTTTAAAGAGTTTTGATATGATCTAATTACATTTAATTTATAGTTTGTAGGAACTTTCAACAGCCTTAGTTTACTATTAAAAGGAGCTCTACCAGAGAGGCCATTCCTTCAATATTGCTACATGAATCTGTGACCAGTGAAAATGGCCAAAATTGATGACTTTTTTTTCTTGTTTTGTTTTTGATGGCCGGAAAAAATTCATTCAAGATAACCCTTTGAAATTAGGGGACATCTTTGTGTTTCGATAGATGGGGACAATTTATTTGATATAAAATTTCTGGGGTTGTCAAGTTGTGATAAGGAGGGTCTTCGACATTTCAATATGAGTGTCGAGGATAAGAATGAAGAAAATGTATGAAGTAGAAGCGGAGCAAGTGGTTAATAGTAAGTTGGGCAATTTTTCCCGTCCATTTTTTCATTAAATGTTATTATGTAATTCATTATTTTTTTCAAATTTAATAACAATGGTACCAACTGATTAAGATGGAGCTAGCGAAGAGGGTAATGTTGAAAGCAATGAAGACCTATATTACACGGAGTCAAAGGATGACCGTGAGGAGGATATTCACGACAGTGATGACAATTCCAAAGTTTACATGGAGATTGAGTAAGACGACAATGAGGATGTAGAAGATGAGAATGGCAAAGAGGATGACACTGAAAAGAATGAAGATGGGACTCAAGAAGATGGTGTAACAGAAGCCAAAGTAGTGGCTGATGGTAAATTCTGAGTATATTTATGCCCATTTTCCCAATTGATTTGATTTATACCTTTCAGTTTGTATAATTTCTTCCTGATGACATTTTCATTTCAGGCTTGACTATCCGTTCAAGAAATCCTTACTTTTTCACTAAAATGAGGAAATCTGAGGCCTAATGATTTTGGAAGACTTGCATTCATGTTCCTAAGCAACTCCAGCTTATAAATTATGAATAATTTGTGGTATTTTGAGTCAATAATGGATAATTTGTGGCAGTATATCTCCAAGGAGACAATTAAGGACTTCCAGCTGGACAATCTACCTGAAGGGATGTTCCTTATTGATCCACAAGACACATAATTGCAGGTGTAAATTATCAGATGGAAGGATGACCGCGTGTGGTACAAAGAAGGCTGGAAAAGTCTGTTGGAAGAGTATGATAAATCTCAAACTGAAGAAAATAAAATTTAGGTTAGAAACTTAAGAGAAAAAAATTATTTTTCAAAACTTATATTTTTCTGTGACGACGAAATACTACAAATGAGCAATCTATTTATACTACATTTGGTATATAAGAATTAATTGTTAATACATGAATTTTAAACACCCATTAAAATTCGTATATACATAAATAGTAAATAATTAATCCATAATAACTCTAAATTCATATAGATCAAGATTTATTAAGTCAGGATTCATTTAAGTCTAGATTAATATTTAAAATCCTCGACTCAAATAACATCAAGTTTCTCATTCGTCAATGCCTTTGTAAAAATGTCTGGAACTTAATTTGTGTCTTGCAATGCTTGACCACTACTCCTTTGATCAAATCCCGAATGTAATGATACTTGATCCTAAAATGCTTGCTTCTTCCATGAAAAATTGAATTTTTGCTACATGTAATTGCTGAATTATTATCACAATCGATTACTGATTCCTTCTCTTAGGGGCACTTCAATCCTTTAAACATCCACCTCAGCCATAGAACTAGACAACCAGCTTCACACAAAGGAATATACTATAAAAGAGAGAGCAACAACAAAATGTTTCTTTGAAGACCAAGAAACTGCACCAGAACCAATATTGAAAATATACCCCCGACGTACTTTATCTTTATCTCCTCCCCGGTCATTATCAGTGTAACCAATCAAGATTGATTCTTGAAGTCTCTTGTAATGAATCCCATTATCAATAGTACCAACAACATAATGAAGAATCCTTTTACCAGCTTCCCAATGACTTTTCTTTAGTGAAGTCATAAATCTACTCAACATGCAATCAGCAAACATCAAATATGGCCTTGTTGCTGTTAAATACGTTAGACTTCCCACTAAACTTTGATAAAGACTAGCGTCAACTTCTTCTCTCCCATCATTTTTACTTAACTTAAAATTTTCCTCCATAGGAGTACTACAAGGAACAACACTATTCATTCTAAATTTCTTTAACAAGACTTTTGCATCCTTCTATTTGAGAAACAATAATTCCTTCTCATGTTTGTTTTACTCAATTCCAAGGAAGTAATGAAGAAGTCCCAAGTCAGTCATTTCAAATTCTTCCATCATGGATTTTTTAAACTCCATCCCCATCTTCTCATTATTATCTGTAAAAATAAAATCATCAACATACAAGTAAATAATAAGAAAATTACCGTTTTCATCTTCTTTGGAGTAGAGTGCATGCTCGTATGGGCATCTCTTGAATGATGGCAAAGTTGACTCTTAATCACTTGCTGATGAAATAGAAGTTGAGGATAATTGTTTAGCACCTTGTGGTTCAGATACTTGTGCACCGTCATTATCTTCAATATTAACAAAAAATGATTTCTGTTTTTGGTAAGCAACATTCCGCCTCCAAGGTTCTTCCTCATTAAGATGTACATCTCTACTTGAGATGATTTTCTTTGAGATGGCTTGTACAAACGATATGCTTTTGAGTTTTCTCTAATCCCACTAGTATGCATTTTTCTTATTTATCATCTAGCTTACCTCTCTTCTCACCTAGAATATGAGAGTAAGCTATACTACCAAACACTCTCAAGTGGCTAACACATGGTTTTATCCCACTCCGAGCTTCTTGAGGAGTCATACCTTGAACACTTTTAGTTGTAGCGCGGTTTAGTAGATAGATAGCACATGTAATAGCATCACCCCAAAATCATTAGGCATATATTTGGCTTTCGTCATACTCCTAGCTTGCTCCATAATGGTTCTATTTTTTTCTCTCAGCTACTCTATTATGTTAGGGAGTGTAGCGAGTAGTTTGCTAATGTAGAATTTCATTTTCTTTTAAAAAACTATCCAAAACAATAAACTCTCCACTATGATCGGAACGTAAAGTTTTCAATTGTATATCCACTCCGATTTTCAACAGAAGCTTTGAATGTTTTGAAGCAATCTTTAAGTAGATGAATTCACGTCTTTCTACTGTAATCATCAATGAAAGTGAGAAAATAACAATTACCTCCATTTGACTGTGTGCTTATAGGTCCACATAAATCAGTGTGAACTAATTCAAGTGGCTTTGAGGCTCTCCATGCTTTGTCAATGGAAATTGATTACGATGATGCTTCCCGAGAATGCGTGCTTCATAAGCTTGATGACCTCTGCGACTAATTTTGGTCATTCCTCTCACCACATGATTTTGACACATAAGAGACAAGGAGCTAAAACTCAAATGTCCGTACCGAAAATGCCACAGCCATGAAATATCATTTATCAAAAGTGATGAAACAAGTTCTTTGGCCATATGATTATGAAGACCATCTGTGCCTTTGATCCTGCACTTATCATCTTTGAAATTAAATTTTATGTCCCTCTGAAGAATCTGTCCAACACTCAATAGGTTATGTTTAAGACCTTAAACATAGAACACATCGATGATTCATTTGACCCCTTTCTTTCTTAGAATAAGAATATCGTCCTTTCCTTTTACTAGAAGTCGCTTGTCATTGCCAGTCTTGACTTTACTTTGGGGAGAATCATCCAAAATTGTAAAAATGTCTTTATTACCAGTCATGTGATTGCTACAACCACTATCAAGATACCAGACATTTTCAGCGATAACTTCTTGTGTTCTACAGGCTAGAAAAAGTGCATCTTCATCATTATTGTGTTCCTCGTGCATGAAATTTGAATTATTTTTGCCACCATCATTCTTCCTAAACATGCAATCCGCTTTAGTACATTACAACAAAAATAGCATTTGCAAAACTAAAAAGGCAATATTTGTTGATAAATGTTGCTAAAAAGGTCTTTTGGTAATATTTTAGTATGTGAATGTTGCCACTGATATTAATAAATACCTTTTGCAACGTTTTTTAAAATTAATGTTGGGTTAAACCACCTTTTTGCAACGTTTACTAAGTATTGCAGAGTATTTCACCTTTCACGACGTTTTTTAAACGTTGCGAAAACTTTTGTATTTTTTAAATAACCCAAATTAATCCAAACCCTATATTTATTCACGTCTTTCTCCAACCCACCATTCATGTCTCCGCTCATTCCACTCCAACCTGCCACCTACACTTTCCAGCACCACGCTCACCGAACAAAACCACCAACAGCCACCACGCTCACCAACAACAACCAACCACACAACCACCAACAGCCTCAGCTTCACCTCATCTCACACAATTGTGAGCACCGATTTTTTCGTACAAGACCCATGGTTGGGCTGGGAGCACCATGTGGAAGGGATGACAGCCCAGGTGGTCTGCGACCATAGGTCAATCGGACGGAATCAGAATTTGGGATCTTCGGACTTAGCTGTGCGAACTGTGCGACTGTCGTGTTGTTCATCTTCGTCCCAGGACCAACTCGTTCACTCTGCAGGTCTTGTTGCAAACTGGGAATTGAGTTACAGCCGCAATTGTGCCAGAGATATGTCTATAAAGCTTGTATTACCTTATCATTGAGTTCGTTATTCTAGGAGGTTCAATTCATTGTTTTGTCAACCTGGAAACTAGGGGCAGACCCAGCACCCGGCAAGAGGGCGTGATTGCTCGTGCTGGATCCACCGGAGTCTTCAATATCGTTGGCTTCGCCGAGTCACTATTGTAGCATTGCTGTTGTAAAGATAGAGAAGACGAGAAGAAGAAACCACTATTTCAGATTAGTTGGACCTTTTTTTAGTTTTGGCCCATTTATTTAGGGCCGAGAGAGTTGGACTTTTTTTAAGAAAAATTAGGCCCAAACCCTTCCCTTCACCCCTTCACCCCTTCACCTTCATTGCTTCCTAGTTCTCCTTCCTTTCACCCCTCCACCCTCGCCCCGCCCCGCCCCGTCAACCCTTCGAGGCTGGTTTTTTTCACCCCATTCGAGGCGGGGCAGATTTATTTGCCATCTCTACTACTAGTCTACTGTCGGTGTTTTGCCAACACCACTACCAATTGGTTGCTGAATTGCTGTACTGCATGTGGAAAAACAGATCGGAGAGAGAAGAGAATTAAACTCCTCTCTGAAATTGTGTTCCATATATTTGGGTTTCTATAATTTGAACTTAGAAGCAAGATTTCCTTAAAGCAATGGCTATTGTTTCAAGTTCCGATTCCAAACAGAATATGCGTGAACACAAGGAGAAAACGAAGAGTCCTAACAAGAAAGAGAACAGTCCTAGAACCCAGGGAAAAATGCTTTGTCTCCATCACCAGCAAAGTGCAACAGGGCCTAAACTTCAGGTTGTTGCTGGCAGGATTTGTGATTCTATTAATGGGAAAACTTGCCATCAGGTTCCAATTAAATCAAATGGAAACCCTTTTTGTTAGATTTTTTTTTTTTTTCTTTTTCATGGGAAAATTTTCTATGTAAAGTAAATGTCGTTTTTTATGTTTTATTTTGATGGTAATTTTTTGAAGTAAATTAAATGTAGTACATGAATTTTTAATCTATAATTCTTTCGTTTTCTAAATTTATTTGGCTTTTTAAGCTTTACTACCTTTTACGATCGCTCATTGTCAACTGTCAATGGTAAACGTGTCTAGACTGAACTTTTGTGCTAGGTTCCCCACTGCTGGAAACTGTGATTTTTCTCTTTTATTAAGTAATCGCAGATTTCTTGGTTGTTGTCAATAAGGAAAAATGCATTATGCAGGATATAGATTGAGAATTGGTTCAACAAATCAAGTTGTAGGTCTATAGAGGATTAAATGTTTGAGATTTCTTTTGCTAAAGTAGAGTACCAATGTACCACACTTGTTTTATCCTTGATGTTAGTTTTAGATACAAATGTTACCCGTATTTGGAGTGTTTGTCAATGCAAGAATATAAGAAGAGAATATCATCGGGACAGTTTTTCCCCAAACTGAAATTGGATGCTTATGTTCTGAAACATGGAAATTGTACATATGAATTTCTGCCTTTTAGCATCGTCTTGCTTCATTTCTTGTTACATTTAGATTTATCATAATTATCATAAATGTTTTGCTGAATCCACCTTGCCATAGATTCTTTTTTGTCTTTTCATAATTTCTTACAAAATGCTATGCCCTGATTACTTGCTAGTCATTTTCTTTTGGCACACATTACGTTATTAATTTTCTAATTTAGATAGTATGTGAGAACTAACACAGAGATAATCACTGTTCTAAATGCATTTGAAATTTTTTAAGTGTGTGGCTAACTGTTTTCCCCTTTTTGGTGTTTGTTTCTATATAGCTTCCCACTATGGCTATTGAAAAGGTTTTGAATGCAAACGACACATCAGTTATCCAAGATGAGGATCTTGCCCATAGACTGAGTCTCATTCCACTTAAAGTTGACCCGAGGATGTTTGAATATATGTCAGGTTTTACCTCTTCCGAGTTGGTTTGTTTGAATTTTTCATCTTCAATTGTTGCCTTCTCTTAGTTCTTTCTTCTTTTGATGGGCAATATGCAATGGTTAAGTTGTTTTTTTCCACAAAAAATGATGTACTGAATGAAAAGAACACCATTGTATTCAAGCTTCATAGTCATTGTGAAAGAGGCAGTTCACGGATTAAAGGTATTATGTACATATCAGTGAACGAAGATCATGGGCTCTGTTTCACTTTATGTTATCAAATTACTATTTCTTTTCTTTTGTGTTACTAACTGATGCAACACTTTGTTTTCTGTCTTTTGGATATGGTATTGTCCAATGAACTACAGTGGCAACCTAGAGGCAGTGAACTCACCCTTAGTACAGAAAATTGGCCCCAAGCATGATGATATTATTATAGCTAAACTGGGACCTCGACAGGTAGGAAATGAGTTTTTTAAGCCTTTAGGTTAAGATGCCTTTTTTTTTTTAAATCAATTTGCATTGTGAATGAACCCTTTATCACTCATCATTTCGGCTGGTTCATATTGTGTGTTTTTGTATGTT
Organism: Fraxinus baroniana; assembly: GCA_903798355.1. Lineage (NCBI taxonomy): Eukaryota > Viridiplantae > Streptophyta > Magnoliopsida > Lamiales > Oleaceae > Fraxinus > Fraxinus baroniana. Next base: position 2,526 of record CAIGRO010161142.1, on the reverse strand, counting down.
TGGGCTTTGGGCTACTATTTAGTACATTTGAATCATCACAAAATTTTTAGTCGATGAGATTATCTGACTGCAGAAGACATTAGTGAGCAAACATATAATATGACCATTTGTCTATATCGCTGTGCTATTTTATTATTCGATAACAAGTCTTGTGCGGTTGAAGAAAGTTGATTGGAAAACTGATTCATTTTATGTAAAAGATTAATTTTCTACCTCATTGAGAATTTAATGCTGCTCGATTACAGGAAATTGAGTTGGATGCTCATGCTGTAAAAGGAATGGGTAAGACACATGCGAAGTGGTCCCCTGTTGCCACTGCATGGTATAAGATACTTCCTGAGGAATAAAAAAATATTTACTGCTTTGTTCATTAGTACTTCCTTCTTTAAAAGGGAAAAAAATGGCGAAGCTTGATAAAATGTTAGTTATGTGTAGCTTTTTTGTTATTCTCGTTACTTCTTTTCTTTATTTTTACTGGGAATATTATATTTTGGTACTGATTGCTGCTGATCTACTGGTATAGACAAACAAATGGACAACTCCTGCTACCACTGCATCGCAAGTTCGCAGTTTGAGGAAAACCAATAGTGATCAGGTTGCCGTGGCGATAGATATTGACCCAAGTAGCGACAGGTTGGAGGATCACGATGATTAAGGTAATATGCTGTCGATCTATAGTAATTGAAAACCATTGTATCGCCTTTGTAAGTTAGCATGCTGCTCAATGATAAAGGTAATATGTTGTCCATGACGATGCCAAAAGAGTTCCAAAGTTAGCATGCAGCTCGACAATAGCCCCACCGGTTATATCGGATGGAAGAGTGAAGACTGAATAATAGAAGGTAGTAGGAGAACTAGAAGTAAACAATTAGAGGGTAGTTAGGGTGGTTCATATTTTTGGTAGTTTGTGACTAGTAACTTTTGTTTAGATAAAGATGTAGACTTGGTGCTGAATTCCTCTAATTTTATTTTATTTTGAAACTCCTTTTTTTTATTTATTTTGAAGCTCCTTTTTATGATGTGGTGTTGTATCATATTCTAATGTTCAAGTGTATGGATTCAAAAATTTGTAATGAAATCATCAATTTTTATACAATTCCAAAATTTATTCATAAAGAGTCATTTTTAATTTTGCCAATCACTTTGCATAAATTGATGTAAAAAAAAAAAATTTATCCTACAATGACGTTTTTAAACGTTGTTTTAGGGGTCATAGTCTACAACACCACCTTGATTTGCAACACACGTCCAAACATTGCAAAAGATCTTCAGCAACGTTTTTTGAACGTTGTCGTAGATTGTTTTTGTTGTAGTTTTATGACCAAAACGATTGAAATTGTAGTACTGTGTATAAGAGAAATTACAACGACCTCTGCTTTGGCCTCTTCATAGGCCTCTTATTTTTCCTCGGCTTAAAAAGGACCTTGATTCTTCCATGCTTTCTTTGTTGTTGTTATGGGACTAGAAATTTCTACCACCTCTTCGTCCTTTAAAATTTTGCCTAAAAGAAGCTTGAGATTGAAATGCTTGTTCTAAATGAATAGTACCAAATTGCTTCAATCTAAGCTCATGAGATTGAAGAGATCCCATCAAACGATTTACTGATAAAGTGGTCAAGTCTTTCGATTCTTCAATGGCGACAACAACATGCTCAAAATTTTCTAGTCATGCGCCTGAGAATTTTCTCAACTCCATTCACAATTGAGAGAACACAATTAAAATATTCCTCCACCGACTCATTCCTTAAAATTTTACTTCTTTACTGCTTTACAAAATCATTCCTTGAGATTTTACTTATTTACCTCTTAAAGAAAATAGAGAGATGGAAGTGTTAGAATTTGGGTGTGACCTGAATTTTTTTGTTGATGTGTTTGAAGTAATTGAAGTGCACGTCATGAAAAATTCAAGTTTGGAATGCTATTAGAGTTCTGTGTTAAGTTATGAAGATCAAATTTCAATGATAATTAAGAGTTTGACTTGAATGGTGACTTTTGGATGACAAAAAGCATGTTTTGGAATATTAACCCAAAACCTAGCGCTTGAGCGCTAGGGATAGCACCTGAGCGCTGCTACAGTACATGTTCACATTTTTTCTCTCTTACTTCGTTTTTTACTCAGTTTTTGACATCTTAATTCATCAACTCTACCGAAGAGGTCTTGGACGTCCCCTACATGTTTTCTATAAATACTAGGCTCTTCTAAACAAGTTATAATATGAGATTTATGATTACTAGTTTATAGGAACATTGTAATATGTTTTTCTCTTCTCCATTATTCTTGTGGTGTTATAAAATCTCAAAATTCCTCTATCATATTCTTGTCTTCTTTTATTCTTTTGTTCTTGATCTCATACTTTATTATTTTACCATATAACTTCAACATATCAATCCAGTGATTGATATCACAACAAGTTGTATCAATCCTAACAAGTGGTATCGAAAAAATTATGGTATTGGCTTGTTTTTGTAACAAGTGGTATCAGAGACAAGGTTCATTTCCACAGAGCGCAAAGTTTGATTTGTTCAA
>CAIGRO010161116.1:0-14893 GCA_903798355.1 Fraxinus baroniana | reverse complement strand
CTAGTATTTATAGAAAACATGTAAAGGACGTCCAAGACCTCTTGGTAGAGTTATTGATGAAGTAGGATGCCAAAAACTGAGTCCAAAACGAAGTAGGAAAAGAAAAAAGCGAAAAACACACATTTGGGCCGAAAAACATGCTGCAGGCCGGACCCGCCTTGGCGCCCGGGATTCTGTCCCAAAATTAACCCCTCGGTTAATGCTCCGAAAAAGGGTATTTTTCCATCCAAAAATCTTCCTTCAAGTCAAACTCCTAATTATCATTGAAATTTGATCTTCATATGACTCCAATAGCATTTCAAACTTGAATTCATCATGATGTGCACTTCAATTAGAATTCAATTACTTCAAATACATCAACAAAAGAATTCGGGTCACACCCAAATTCTAACAATCTCCACCTTGACACGAATTCCACCAAGGAATGANTCTTATGGCTCCAAGAGCATTCCAAGCGTGAATTCATCATGATGTGCACTTCAATTAGAATTCAAGTATTTCAAACACAGCGACAAAACAATTCGGGTCACACCCAAATTCTAACAATTTGGGATGAGAAACTTTTGCTTGTAAAAGTTACACGCAATGGCAGATGTACACAATATCCAGGGAATCATCTATTCCCCATATAACAAGGGATTCCAACATTTGACCCCGACATGAACACAGTTATTACTTTATCTACACAATTTACAGTATTTCACTTCTTCGACCATAATTTTCTGAAAAAACCCTAAACAAATTGTAAACGCCAGTACATTACCTCGGCTATAAAAATAATTGCATCAATTGCAGCAAGCTGACCAATATATTTCCAAACCCACAAGATTCAAATACCAAAAACTGTTCGAACCAATAAATCCTAATGTTCCCAAGAAACCTAATTCTTTCAAGCCACTAAAATCACTCTATTAATTAGTAATATGAATCCAACGTAGGAAAAAAAAAACAAAAGAATTTGAAAATGATCGTGTTACCTTAGAGGGATCGACTTTCTGGAAATTTTTCACGCAATTGAGGACACGATCCATGACCTCAGACTTGTCAAGGAAAGAGCCCTTCACTTCCGCACATAAGTGGCGGCTGCTGATGAGCCGCGACAGCGCCCCACCGAGGCCGGCTCCAGGGTTTTGAAGTGGCACAGAATGAACATTCACCCTCAGGTACTTGAGCAATGCGTTCCTCGCCGCCATTCCTCTGTCAATTGAGAGAGCTCGAAAGAAACAAACTAGGAGAAGAGGTATCTGATTACGTTTTTTTTTTTTTTTTTTCTTTCGCTAAAATGGGTAGTAGACTAGAGTGTAACACAGTGCTATATCTACGTCACAATTTAAATATTTGTTCAATAATATACTATGCGAAGAAATTTAATCAATCAAAAGGAAAAAGAAATTCCTTCACTTTTTTTTTTTTTTAACACCTCATCAATTTATAAAATATTATGTAAATGGTGATATATAATAAGAATTTTTCGTGAACGTAATAGTCCAATTATGTTATATGTACATCATAACTAACAAATTTTTTTTACCTACGAATGATGCGACAAAAATTGATTGGGTCCAAATCTCATTAACAAAATAAGAAAAGAAATTCTCACTTTCTCTGACACAACATCGATCCTTAAAAATATATGTAACTAGTGATGTATCAGTATCACAAGCATTTTTCGTGGTAGTCTAAAAATTGGGTTTTCAATGTCCACGCTCAGTGATTTAAGCCTTTGTTTGGTCTTTCATTCTTTTAAACTTATTTTCAATCATATATATTTTATAGGACTTACAATATGTATCAACTTTCAATTACACAATTCATCAATTTTTATCAAAATCTACTAAAAATAATTTTTATCCAAACCAAACACGGGATGAATTAGATAACTATCACATTCTCCTATGATTTTTAAAATAAGTTTAAATTTATTAGAAAATATTGCGTGCTCACAAAAACGGTTGAGTAAATAAAATTTATAAATCATATTTTTCAAAAATTAAATAGGAAATTCATAGACCTACCAAGGTATAATTTCTTTTTACTACTCATAATAATGTTGATTTTTTAAAATGAAATTTTAGAACTTAATATTTTCTTCTTCAAAGCCTCTAGAGTTTTAACCTAACTCGACCACTTTGTCTTCTCGCATTCTGACTCTAAATCTCCTCAATGGAAAGAAATGTTATGTCACTTTGTCAGAAAATGATTGACAGACAGAATGACATAATGGGCGTTGAAAATATGTGATTGAACGAAAAAATTGATTGCATTTAAAACTCACTCTGATCAACACTTCTTGTTGCTTCCATTGATGTAGTAGACATTTAGATTCTCATGTTGATGACATGATTTTGGTCTCTTGAATTTGTTCAAGATGGGATTTCAATTTTCATGGGGTTATTGGTAGGGACGGCAACGGGGCGAGTATGGGGTCGGTCGGTCAATTACACCCCCGTGCTATCGAGTATTTTTATTATCTTATCTCATACCCATATCTGGTTAAAGCAGGACAGGGCGGAATCGGGGTGAGGCGGGGCAAATCCCTCGCCCCATTTATTTTTTTCTTTTTCTTTTTTATTTATTTTAAATTTTGCTTTTATTTTTTTATATCTTTAGTTAGTAAATATTAATATGTTATTACTTTTTTTACTCATTTGTTAATTACTCATTTGTTAAAAGTAACTTATATTTTTTTTAAAAATGAAGATAAATTTATTATTTTTGTTCGATAAAAAACTTAAATTTGAAATTAATTTTAAACGGGGCGGGGACTATGTTTCTCATACCCACCCGTACCCGCTTCGGAGTAATGATCTTCACCCCATCTCCATCCCGTGTACCCAATTAGGCGGGTAATCTCCTCTCCATTCGGGGCGGGGCCTCACGAATATCGGGTTGAGCGGATTTTATTGCCATCCCTAATTATTGGGAGGTTTTGATTGTGGGTTTGTTTGGTAAAATTGGTGTTGCGCTAATTTAGGAGATGAATAGATAATATAACATTAAAGTGAAAATTCTTAATTCATTAATTTGGTAAAGCACCTATTTTTCAAACCAATTCTACTAATTGTAGGGGTAGGCTTAATGCAACAAGATCCCCAAACAATTGGCCATTTGTAAACTCGATAAGTTTCGTATGCTCAACTAAATTAGAATTTTAATAAATTTGCGTATATCTCTCTTTTCCCTACATTCAAACAAGTAGTTTCAAATATGTTCATCGTCCTTACTCCTTCCCATAAGATTATGGGTAGGAGATCAAAACTCACCAAAGTGGGGACAATATCCTCTATAGTTGCAAGCTGACAAGTGAAACCAAAAATAAAAAGAACTATTCTTAAAAATAAAATATTAGATTAATACCCTTAAAACTGATTAGACTACAAATTTTTGTATTAATTGTTTATATTAATTTTTTTTAGATTTTGTCACTTTTTTGAGTGTTTCACTTTTTGAGTTTTGTCACTTGTTTCAATATTTGTCATTTGGTTGAATATTTGTCACTCTTTTAACATGTCACTTTTTAAAAATGTGACGTTTATGTTTTAACAAACATTGTTATTTGTGCATTCTATTGGAACAACAATTTCAATCATTTTGTTCTTTTTATACTCGTTATCTTGTTCCAATTGCCTTCATAACAAATGAAGAAATTAATTTTACCGTCTAAAAAATGCAAATGAAATAGAGTGAGATTTATTTAAAAAAAAGTGACGGAGTATGTCACTTTTAATTTTCAACAAACAAACTCATTTACAAGAAGTACAAATAAAGTGTTACATCATGCCACTTTTTAATATTAAACAAGATTTGAATTTATATTCATATTTCAATTTTCATAAATGTTAAAATTATTGTTCAAAAATCAAGAGAAGGAACCATGGATGAATGAATTGGAAAAAGGGAAGAAAAACAATTTTAGCGCCACATTATTGGCCTATGCGACCGCATAGGCCATTGTGTCTTGCGATCGCATAGGCGATTGCATGGATAAATTTTGGCTGCACTACTATAATTATGCGACCGCATAATTATAGCCTATGCTGTCGCATAATGTAAAAATTCGATCATTAGTTTGGATTTTTTCAAATTTTCTGATGATTTTTCTTGTGAAGCTATGCATCTTTTCCATATATATTGACATCATTTCGTGCAAGAATGATTGAGGACTATATATACATGTTAGTCATCAATCCAAATTAATTGAAATCATTCTATTGTTCATCTAGCTCATTGAAAAAAAAAATCCATTCTTTCACATAATCATTCTAATCCTTTTTTCACTTGTTCTATTTGGAGCGTCACCTTTTGCTTTTGGTGTTCTTCATTCAAGGCTTGAAATCCTACAAATTATTTGCTATTTTCATCCTTAAAAGTATAGAGAGAGAGACAAATATCGTTTGAGGACAGCGATGATATTTTCGAGATCAAGTCTTGTTTCGTTATCCTTTTTCCTTTCATCTTCTTTTGGTTTCCATTGCTGTATTCCTATATAATTTTTCTATCATTCTCAAACGATAATCCATAATTTACTGCGATGGAAACGGAGTCAACACTTGTTACTATCAAGATGATGAATCAAGACTTGGTATGCTTGGATATATTCGACGGTGCAAACTTCATAAGATGGCAAGACAAATTGAAATTTCTCCTTACGGAGTTGAAAATTTTTTATGTTCTTGATCCAAAGTTGGAGCCCATTCCCTATGCAACAGAAGAAGATACTGATGAAATTCACGCGGAAAGAAAGAAGCGGGAAAATGATGAATTGATATGTTGTGGCCACATTCTAACTGCGCTATCGGATCGCTTGTATGACCTCTACACCAATACCACTTTGTCAAAAGAAATTTGGTACGCACTTGAAAGTAAATATAAGGCCAAAGAAGAAGGTACGGAGAAATTTTTAATTTCTAAATACTTTGATTTTAAGGTTTTGGATAACATTCTGTTGTTGCCTCAAGTACATGAACTACAAGTTATAGTCAACAAGCTGAAAGTGGTAAAGATTGAATTTCCCAAAACCTTTCAAGTGGGAGCAATTGCTAAACTCTCGGGGTCTTGGAAATGTTATAGGAAGAAGATACTTCATAATTCCGAAGATCTCTCTTTGGAGCAAATACAAAAACACCTTCGCATAGAAGAAAAATCAAGGGCAAGAAATAAGACCAAAAGTTCTTATGATGGCTCTTCAAAAGCCAATGTCGTGGATAATGCTGATAACTTCAACATATATAAGAAGAAGGGAAAACCTTTTGGTCCTAAAAAGTATCAAGGGAAGTTAAAAAATAAGTCCAAGGGACCTTGCTACGTTTGTGGAAAGCTAAGACATTTGTTAGAGATTGTAGGTATAAAAAACAATCAAAGAAGGAAGGACAAGCGAATAAAATTGATGAAATTATCGCTATAGTGAACGAAATCAACGTAGTCCATGAGAAAGTTCTGGGATGGTGGTATACACCTGTACAACCATCTATGTTTGCTATGATAAGTCACTCTTTAAAACTTATCATGACATTCACGATGGTCAAAAAATTCAAAGGATGTTAAAACGACATTCTTAAATGGAGATCTCGAGGATGAGGTCTATATGGAACAACCAGAAGGGTTCGTTCTATCGGGAAATAAACATAAGGTGTGCAAACTAATCAAATCATTATATGGATTAAAACAAGCCCCTAAAAAGTGGCACGAGAAATTTGACTTCAAAGTAATGTCAAATGATTTTAATCACAACTCGGTAGACAAATGTTTATATACTAAAGTTAGTAATAATATAATCACTATAGTATGTCTATACGTTGATGATATGTTAATCATTAGCAACCATATAGACAGAATCAAAGAGACGAAGAGGTTTCTATCATCCATGTTCAAAATGAAAGATCTTGGACAAGTGGATACTATCCTTGGTATCAAAATTAAAATAGACGTGGGGGGTCATGTGTGCATCTATTTAATTGATCATAAAGAATTCAAATGAAATAGATTGTGACATTTTTAGAAAACGGTGACAAAGAATGCACTTTCAAGTTTTAGCATCTTAGCCCATGTTTGACGGCCATTATTCGAAAATTATTTTTTCTACATACTTATTTTCATTCGCACATTGACATATAAAATATTTTGCACGTAAATTTAAAATTTTCTTCATTTTTTTAACCACACATTCTACTAAAAATCACTATTCAAAATATTATTTTTCTCAAATAATGACTCAAATATGCTTAATTCTAATGCAAAACACAAATAAAGTATTAAACCACATCTTTTAATGTAAAACAAAATTTCAATTCATATTCACATTTAACTTTTTCACAAACATACATGTATGCATATATTAATTGTTTCTAAAGAATTCAAATGAGATAGATTGCAACATTTTTAGAGAACAGTCACTTTTCTCACTCTTATTTACACAAAAACATTGCATGCATCATTGAATTGATCCAAATTTAATTTTTCTTATATTAATTCAATCAAATTCATTACATCATGTCACTTTTAATGTAAAAAATGTTTGAATTCATATTCACATTTAAATTTTAAAAAACACACATGCATGCATCTATTTAATTACTTCAAAGAAATTCAAATGAGATAAATTGTGTATTTTCAGATAAAAACATTGCATGCATAATTTGAATTGATTCAAAATTGATTTTTCATGCATATTAACTCAATTCAATTCAACAAATATGATGTACTAACTCAAAATTATTAATCTAAGTATGAAATTTCATAGGTACTAAAATAAAAAAAGGCAACACTTTTAAACAAAATACGAAATAATTGAATAAAAATCAGAAACATATAACCCTGTATATTTTGGTTGGATTATTTGCAGATTTGGGGAATAAAACTTTGAAGAAAGGTAGTTGAAGTAGCCATTGATCTTGTTTGGACTTGATTTGTGCAAGATTTTCTCTTATAGTTTTCGATTTTCTTCGATTTGGAGCTTGGAAAAGTCCAGATATTTTAGCTGCTCACCGACTTTTGCTTTGTAGGTTTAGCACCGTAAATATTTAGATGTTTATTGAATGAAATTAGCATATTTGTCTTTTAATACATATTTCTCATGAGTTTTCAAAATGACCCCAAAAGTAAGGGCATTTCTGCAAGTACTCTTATTACTTTTATCATGGGTTTTTTTAGGTAGAGCGTAGGTAGGCTACTTAGAAGAAACTAAACCAATCTTGACCTTTTTCCTTTGAGTGACGATATTCACGTTGAAAACTATCGGTAGTCATTCTATGTGGTATACACACGATAGTCTATTATTTGATGCATTAATATGACAATTTTTTATCTCATGCATCAAATCATAAACTGTTATGTGCATGCCACTTAAGACGACTGTCGATAGCCTTTACTATAAATAACATTATTCTTTTCCTTTTGGGTTAATTCTATATGGAAATTTAATCCCCCATGACCTTTTTAAAAAAATATTCCCAATACACTACCATTTTTATAAATCTTGAAGTACCATTTATTAGGCAAGGTCAAGATTTCATATGATTCCAATTCCATGAGAATTGGAAACGAAAATCAATGGTTCTTTGATAATGGAACTTTTCGGTTCCATTGTAGTATTGGAACCAAATCGGAATCAAGTCGAACAATTTGGTTCCATTTGTAGCATTGAACCATTCTGATGTTCGGATTGATTTCGAAACCAAATTTTTGAAAAAATAGAAAAGAGAGTTAATTATAGTGAAAAAAAATTGAATAAGGGTTGGGACTTTAGGAAATAATTTTTTATAAATAAAAAAACCCTTAAAACATAAAAAAATCGTTCTAATGGTTTCGATTCTTGGTTCTATTTCTAAAACTAGAATTGGCCGATTCTAGGTTCCAATAATTAGATTCATTTGAAAACATGCTTAGAATCAAATCGAACTGAACTATTTGGTTCAGCCCTAGTTTGGTTCTAACGCTTTCGATTCTTTTGTGTACCCTTACCATTAAAATCAAACTCATTTTTATCCCAAACCTTAATACCCATTCTACACCAAACCTAACAAACCAACACCATTGCGGCCGTTGCTAACCACCATCATCGTCTGCACCTCCACCACCATCTGACCATTGGCATTACCATAATCACCTCTTCCTCCTATATATGCCGCCATGACCTCCTTCTCCTTCTTTCCCACTGCTACCCACAATCACCTTCTCCATCTCCTTCCACCATCGCTTTTAAAATTTTCAATTTTGTTGAATGCCCTTTTTTTTTTTTTAAATTATGGATTGATTTAATGTTGGCGGATGTGGTGCTTGTGAGTGGTGGTGGTGGTGAATGGTGGTCTGTAGTGGCAATGGCTACATAAAAACTTAACTCTTCCTGTTTGTGTTACGATTGTAATGTTTCATTGGTTTTGGTTGGCAATGGCGATGGCACAACATAATTTACATAATGGATTACATAGTGTCACATGACATTCTACCATTTATCAGTCTAAAACACAATCAACTTTTTTCATCCAATCTTTTGCTTCCACATCATATCATATAATAAAGTGAAAAATAATATGAGTGGAACAAGCATGGTCACGGTGGCGAAGGTTTAACATGCACTAGTAGCTTAGTTGATAAACTACCCATGCCAGGGGCACATTTCGCACATCAAATCTTCTCCAATGTAGTTTGTTTCATAGTATGTGAATTTATTACCGAGATAGTCAGAGTGGATGGCTCTCCTTTCGGATTCATCACACTGAACCCGCTTCCCTTAGATGACTCTGGTACGAAACATAAGGTATAAACATCAAACCGATTGAAAATGTTTTCCAAAAAAAAAAAAAAAAAAAATTGAAACATAGATCCCTGTACTTTAATTGTGTCTCAACTAGGTTAGTACAATTTAAATTTATTTCAATTTAGGTCATTCCGTCCAATTCCATCACATAATCTAACATTAGACACTAATGTGAACATGACAAAAGTAAATGTGAAAGTGACATAAATGAATAAAGTGGTAGCAAGTGCGTTAGTGAATGTGACGGAAATGAACAAAGTGGTCTAAATTAAGACAAAATTTAAATGCAGTGACCCAATAGAAAAATTCAAAAACACAACGGCCCAATTGAAAATTGAATTAAACTACGATCTCCCCTCCTTATTTATTTTAGGAAAATGCTAAGGGACCGACATTTCCTTCAATAGGGGGGCGTCGAGTGTCCATTATAGACACTCTAGTCCCTGCCTGTAACACAATCCTTTATATTTTATTTTATTCTATTTTTTTCCCTCTCTCTCCCCAACCTATTGGCCACTGTATTTGGAAATGATATGCAAGTTACATTGCGTAGCTGAAATTTCCTTTCCGGAGTTCACACACCAATGACTTCGCTGTTTCAACCCATAGCTTACACTCCACCAGAACTGCCACCTCCCCAAGTCCATGGATTTAAGGACAAGGGCAAACTCTACTTTCAAAACCCAATGCAACCACAATCCGTTTCTCAATCACTCCCCATTAACCAATTATCTCTCCCTTTTCTCAATGGCCCTGTTAATTCAACCGCCTATGCTTCACTACTCGAGTTCTGCAGCTGCCCCAGACTCGGGAAACAAGTCCACGCCCACCTCCTCAAGAACGGGTTTCATGGCCGAGAGTTTGTCGGAACCAAATTACTTCAAATGTACGGGAAATGTGGCTGCATTGATGATGCGGCCTGCGTGTTTGATAAAATGTCTGATAGGAACTTGTACACTTACACCGCAATTTTCAATGTGTATTTAGAAAATGGACTTTTCAAGGAAGCTTGGTCGTATCTTCTTGAATTGCTATTTGAGGATATTGAATTAGAATTTTTTGTTTTCCCGGTGGCATTGAAGATTTGTGGTGGTTATGGAGGGATTGAATTGGGGAGGCAATTACATGGGATGGTGGCAAAGAATGGAGTTTTGTCGCATATTTATGTGGGAAATGCTATGATTGATATGTATGGGAAGTGTGGATGTTTAAATGATGCTAAGAAGGTTTTGAATAATATGTCAGAAAGGGATTGTGCTTCTTGGAATTCCATTCTCACAGCTTGCATTTCCAACGGAATGTTATTGGAAGCATTGGTGTTTTTGGAGAAAATGTCGATAGAGAATAATTTGACTCCCAATTCTGTTTCTTGGAGTGCTTTGATTGGTGGGTTCTCACTGAATGGATATGACAAGGAAGCCATTGCCATGCTGTACAAAATGAAAGATGCGGGATTTGAACCTAATGCTAGAACTCTAGCAAGCGTTCTTCCAGCTTGTGCTAGATTGAAAAGGCTGAGATTCGGGAAAGAAATCTATGGATATATTGCAAGACATGGATTTATGTCTAGCCCTTTCATTGTCAATGGATTGGTTGATCTGTACAGACGGTGTGGGGATATGGAAAGTGCTTTCAAGATCTTTTCAAAATTTTCTGTGAGAGATGATGTTTCTTTTAATACAATGATAGCTGGTTATTGCGATAATGGGGATGTTTTGAAGGCAAAAGAGCTCTTTGATCAGATGGGATCAGAGGGAAACATGAGGGACTTAATTTCTTGGAACTCTATGATTTCTGGATATGTAGATAATTTCATGTTCGACGAGGCTTTGAGAATGTTTACAGATTTAATAACTACGGGTGGGATTGAACCTGACTCATTTACTCTAGGTAGCGCACTCAGCGCCTGTGCGAAGATGGGTTCTCTAAGATTGGGGAAAGGCATGCATTCATATTGTATTGTGAAGGGTCTGCAGTCAAATCTTTTCGTAGGTGGAGGATTGGTGGAAATGTATTGTAGATGCCAGGACCCAGAAACCGCTCAGAAAGCCTTACAGGAGGTACCTGAAAGGGATATAGCAATTTGGAACTCTTTGATTTCTGGTTACGCTCGATGCAATCAAATTGAAAATATCCCGTTCATCCTTCAGAAAATGGAAGATGATGGATTCAAACCGGATGTGTATACATGGAATGGAATAATTGCTGGCTACGTAGAAAATAACCAACATGAGTCGGCTTTAGAATTGTTTTCGCAGATGCAGGCTTCAAATTTGCGGCCTGATATTTACACAGTTGGTATAGTTCTACCCGCGTGCTCAAGGTCAGTTACTATTGAACGGGGTAAGCAAGTTCATGCATATGCAATCAGATGGGGATATGAATCAGATGCCTACATTGGAGCTGCTCTTATAGATATGTATGCAAAATGTGGAAGCATAAAGTACGTGACTCTTGTTTATAATAGGATCAGAAATTATAATTTGGTTACCCAAAATGCAATGCTTACTGCCTACGCCATACATGGGCAGGGAGACGATGGAATTTCTTTCTTCCGTGAAATGCTGGTTGATGGTTTCACACCAGACAATGTGACATTCCTAGCTGTTCTTTCTTCTTGTGTCCATGCAGGATCAGTTAAAACTGGACAAGAATTCTTCGATATGATGAAATCTTATGGTGTGAAACCTACCTTAAAACACTACACATGCATGGTTGATCTTCTAAGTCGTGCAGGCCAGATGGATGAAGCATACAAGATGATTGAGAAAATGCCTGGTGATCCTGATTCAGTAATTTGGGGTGCCTTGCTTGGTGGCTGTGTTATCCATGGGGATGTGAATTTAGGAGAAATTGCAGCACATGAGCTCATAAAATTGGAACCAGATAACTCTGGGAACTATGTGATGCTGGCCAACTTATATGCTTATACAGGTAGATGGCATGATCTTGCAAAACTAAGACGTCAAATGAAGGACACGCAACTATATAAAAATCCAGGTTGCAGTTGGATTGAAGATAAAGATGAAATTCATGTCTTTATGGCATGTGACAGATCTCACAGGAGAGCAAAACAGATATATGAGGTTTTGGATAATTTAACAATACAAATGAGATTGGAACAAAATGAACATGAAATTCAATTCTCTGTATAAGTTGTATACAAAACAACATATTCATGATTTCACTACAAGTTGACGTGTCACAAGAAATTGCTTACAAGAATTGTGGCAGTACTAGGAGCACCAATGTCACATTTGTATTCAGTAATGATCGACTGACTCTAGAACCCTGCGGGCTTGAATTTGCAGAGCTGTCAATCTTTGCTCTGGATCCAGAGTGGATCCAAATTGACTTGCTGCCCATATCAAGGAAGCAGATTTTTCCCCCAAGAATTGCCTTAGATCCTTGTGTATTGTTGCCATGGGAGGAGTTTCCCTTCCGTTTAAATGACCAATGAGAAGCAATAAAAACTCGCCACATTTCAACCTGATAAGATGATAATACCATTGGCCAGTTGGCAAATACTAAAAGAAATATATATGGAACAACAAACTTGTTGGAACATGAATTTTAGAAGCAAACCAGAGTCCGGATGGGATATTTAATAATTGCGAGGATAAAAATAAGAAGAGAGCTTCAAGTGAATTAAATAATAGGATCTACAAATAAAAGATACCTGAGACTTTCTTCCGCTTGTTTATCTCTTATAAGAACAGCAACTTCCTCGATGCCATTGCATGCCTCAAAATCCTGGCACGTAATTAGCCATCAAACATCAATAATCAAGTAAATATAAAGGGTAGCTTCATTACATCGGTTCAGACAGTATGGAGGAAATAGATGGTTTATGCAATATTTCATGTTCTCTCATTTTTGCAAATCCTTATTTTCTATAATTAGCAGAGCCTAAATACAAAAAAACAGTCAAACACTAACATTTTTCACACCACAACCAGAGAGAAAAATAATTCCTTCACCGCTTCCAGGATTTCTTATTTTGGCCGAAAGGGTATGACTTAGAAACTTAGATATTTATCAATCTAGGAAGGAAACAGGATCGAGCATTCATAACTAATTCCATAAGTAAGCAACATTGACATCACATTCCACTCAAAATGAAATACGGAAGCCAAACAAATTCCCAGGACTGACTTGTTGAACCATTACTGACCATAGAACAATGCATACCATCTGATTGGCAGATGAATCCAGCATAATTGAGATTAAAGCATCTAGGCATGCACCTTGCTCAAGTACTCCACGAGTTGACAAGATATTCATCAAGACCTGTTTGAATGCAAACTAATGAGCAGCCAGAATGTATGAATTTCAGCATTAAAATCAAAAGAATATCGAAACTCATGAAAAATAGTTTTACAATAAAATTTATGATGAAGAAACCATTTTGATTCTAGTAAATAACAAATAGTATAGTATATTTTTCAAAAGGCAGAAGCACCAGCTGAAATTTTTTTCCCAGAAAGATCTTTGGATTTGCACTTCAAATTATTTTCCAGAGTTGTAAAACTATACTAACAAAAGAGATTTGAGATAGCCAAGACAAAAGCAAAATAAGTTCTCTATCTACGTACTGGAATTGCCTTGTGTTGATGAGCCAAGACTGTGCTCTCTCGATGAAGAAGACAACATCCTTCCAGAACTCGTAGTGCAATAGCCACTTCAGCATCCGTTGAAGGACTAGTTATTTTCATAGGTTCAACAGTAAATATATGGTTCAGACTGGTTACTGCCTGGTCCTCTATTTCTTTCAGAGAGTGTTCAAACAGCACTGGAACCACTGTTACATGTAAAGCAACTCATCACCAACCATATTCAATATAATTACACGAAAGTTATTGATACTAGTAATTCTTCCACCTTACTACCATTGTTTCATGGACAACACAACAACTCCACAACTAGAGCACGAATGAATTTGACACATTGACACAAAAAATCACTCAACAGAAATCCAAGGATATACATTAAAAAAAAAAAAAACTTAAAAGCATTGTTGAGAAATTATTAACAATAAATTCAACATCATTTTATTATTTAATATTGAAGAGCGTCCATTATCGTCAAATATGTACTTGAGGTTTTTGGATTCAAGAAAGAAAATTGTTCTCTTTGATAAATGAGGAATTCATCATTTTATATAACCTAAATCTAATCTTTATTGCTTTGATATAACTTGTTTAACAAACAAACCAATTCAATACTTATTTTACTTCATTTTCTTCTCTTTTCTTAGAGATCAATCAAAATCCACTTTTACGGTAAAACGATCCATCAACAACAAATTTTAGCTCAGCCATAAACATCAAATTTCGCTCAACTAAAATTAGAACAAAGTAAATAAAGTTTCACTGGGCAACACTGAACTATGGCCTCGGGATCAAATTTTACGGAAGAAGGATAAAATTCAGGTACAACAGTTGTTCAAATTTCGAGGCCCAATTACTCATCACGGCACAAGTAAAGAGCGAACCTTGAAGGTCAGGGATGGATTGGGAGTGGCAGAAGAGAGAGATGGTGAAATCAGATTCAGCGACGGACTGTAGGAATTTGAGAATGCTGCGGAGGCCGCGGACTCGGAGGAATGAGAACTCGGCGCGTGCATCTCCCAGTCCGGTACGGAGAGCGAGTGTCACCTCCCTGTACAGCCTTTGTTTGTCTAACGATTTTACCAACTCCTTCACCGGCGATTGAGACTCGTCCTCCGACTCCGACGAGTTCAAGCCGTCGCTCCAGAACGGCTTCTTCAGGTACATCTCTATGAAAGAAGGATGGAAAAGTGAAGTGATGGATGTAGAAATAAAAAATAAAACAAATATTTTACTTTTTTTAAAAAAAAATTATTATGTCTATCAAATAGCTATCTCAAAATGCATATTTTTGGGGGCTAAAATAAAACTCAACAACCTTTGGATCAAAAATTAGGGCAAACTCCACAAGGTCCCTAACTTTTGCGAGTGTGATACCAATATCCTTAATTTTTAAGTATATATTTCACAAGTGTTTATAAATATTTATAAATAATTTTTGAATAAGTAGATAGCAATTGTGAATATCAAAAAATATGTGGATAAAATATTTATTTGAAAGATTGACATGTTAAAAAAAAAAAAAAAA
>CAIGRO010161115.1:0-12218 GCA_903798355.1 Fraxinus baroniana | reverse complement strand
GCAGTTCGTGATCGTTCAAGTTCAAGAAAAGCATTGGAGTTCGTGAATCAGCAAAAGAGTTTGCAGAATTCATCACAGGTATTATTTCTATCACAGTTTCTATCTAAACACAATGCGAATCCTGTTTGGGAATCGAAAAATTGTTTATTTCCACTGCGTATGCATAAGTAGATTCCCAACACCCTCAACCTCTAGGAATATATGAAGAGGCGAAAGGCTAAGAAATAGGCCTCAAGAAGAGCCACGACCCTATTGCATGTTCCACCATTTTCATGACCATGATACAAGTAAATGTCCAGAAGTCACTAGGTCCACAAGGATAAACCCTCATAGCACTAGGGGAATCACCCCCAGAATGAAACTCCAAGGTAGAACTCGTCAAGACGGGAGAAGACGACGTGACACTTGCCTCGGTATGATAGGAACGAGGATAAGGAGAGATCCGAAATGGGAAAAGACCCATGAGAGACCCGACCACCTCAAATGAATACCAACCCATTCGAGAAATTGACATAATCATTGGGAGACCAGACGTAGCAGGTGAGTCCAGAATTGAGCAAAGTAAATACTAGAGAGGCTAGGGATTAGCCTATGGCCAGCTATATAGTAAGGCAATCCCAAAGGATGAGATATGTAGAGCCTATTACATTTACTCAAGAAGATGCAGTGGGCGTACAATATTCCCACTACGACGCACTAGTGGTAAGAGCTGTGGTTGTTTGAAATGGATTAAAGTGCATGCTAGTAGATAACGGGAGTTTGGTCAATATTCTATTCTGTTCCGCTTATGATAAGATGGCGGTAGACCATGAACTCATCCCTATGACTTCCCCTTTGTTTGGGTTTACCAGAGATAGCATTGTTCCAAAAGGAAGGATCACCATGGCTGTTGAAATGGGAATCACGCCTCTAGTAGCGCACCACTTCTTGGAGTTCTTGGTGGTTGACAGTCGGTCTACATACCATGGAGTGCTAGGAAGACCTCCCTTAAAGGAGCTATGGGTAGTCATCTCCATCTATCACCTATGTATGAAATTCCCCACTGAACAAGAAATAGCCATCATCCGAGGTGATCAGATGGACTCAAGGGAGTGTTACCTCTAACTCCATGAGAAATGCTGAGCCACGGGGAGTTAACATGGTACTCCTTGACACTGAGATGTATAAAGCCTCTAGAGAAGGGCAACCCCCTACACAATGGGGAGATGTCGAGATGACAGAAGCTTTTCTGAAGGGCCGACCTGAAAAAGGTAGCCCTGGATAAACTAGATCCTCGAATTATTGAATTTGAATCACAAATTGCTCCTATGGAAGAATTGGAATGCTTTCCAGTAGGTCCCTAAGAGGCTTCTAAAGTCTCTCAAGTCGAAAAAGATTCGAGAGAGGACAAAGAGAGAACTGAAGGACTTCCTCCGCAAGAACTCAGACGTCTTTGCATGGAAACACGAGGACATGATTGAGACCTGAAGGTCAGTTACCACCATTTGCAAATTGAACCAAGTCGAGCCCCACATAGGTAGAAGATGAGAGCCTTAAACTCGAAAAGGTATGATGTTCTAAAAGAAGAGTAGAGAAATTAATCAACAATGGCTTTATTAGGAAGGCCACCTATGCGAAGTGGATGCCCAATCCCTTGCTGGTAAAGAAATACAATGGCAAGTGGAGTGTGCATTGACTTCTACAATCTCAATAAGGCTTGCAGAAATAACAATTTTCCACTTCCTTGAATAGACCAATTGGTAGATTCGACCGCTTGATGTGATTTGCTAAGTTTCATGGATGCTTATTTGAGTTACAACTAGTTTTCCATGTACTCGGAAGATGAGGACAACACTTTTTCATCACGGATATAGGACTATATTGTTACAAGGTGATGTCCTTTAGGCTGAAAAATGTCAAAGCCACCTACCAGAGGCTGGTCAACAAGATATTTGCCGATCAGCTCGATAAGACAATGGAAGTCTATGTTGACGACATGTTCATGAAGAGCCTCCAAGCCGAGGAGCACGTAAAACACTGGGATGAGGCCTTCCAAATCCTGAGGAAATACCAAATGAGGCTAAACCCTCTTAAGTGTGCGTTTGGTGTGGCATCTGGTAAGTTCCTAGGATACATTGTAAATCAAAGAGTGAATTGAAGCGAATCCATAGAAGATTAAGGCTTTGATTGAAATGAGGTCACATCAGAAGCCAAATAAGTTACAAAGGCTTACTAGCAGGGTAGCCGCACTCAATCGCTTCATATCTAAAGCCATTGAAAAGTGTCTTCCCTTCTTTAAGATCCTCAAAGAGGGAGGGAGGAAGAAGTTCTAATGGACACCAGAGTGCAATGAGGCATTCCAGGCACTGAAAAGTTACATTGGACAAGCCCCCATCCTATCTAAAGTAAAGGTAGGCAAATCGTTGTTATTTTATCTAGCCGTGTCCGAAGATGCCATCACTTCAGTTCTTATAAGGAAAGATGAGACGCACCAGTTGCTCATTTACTTCGTGAGCAAAGCCTTGTTACCAACAAAAGTGCATTACCTAGACATGGAGAAGCTCACTCTTTCCTTGGTCGTTGTATCTCGAAAGTTGAGGCCATACTTCCAGGCCCACAGCATTCATGTAATGGCAAACTTCTCCCTAAAGCAAGTCCTTCAGAGACCAGATGCCTCAAGGAGGCTGCTAAAGTTGGCAGTAGAACTCAGTGAGTTTAACATAATGTACAAATCTAGGGCTGCAGTTAAGGGCCAAGCCCTAGCTGAATTTACCAAGGCCCCTGAAATTGAAGTGAATATGGAACAGTTAGAGCCTCCCACCTGGAACTTCTTTGTAGACGGATCGTCTGGAAAATCTGGTTCTGGAGCAGGAGTAGTCTTGGAAAGTCCGAAGGGCCATAAGCTTAACTGTGTAGTAAGGCTTAGACTCAAAGCATCCAACATTGTAGTTGAATATGAAGCGCTCCTAGCCGGCCTTTGTCTAGCTAAAGAGTTGCAACTGAAGAAGTTGTCCATCAACAGTGACTCACAACTAGTGGTGAACCAGGTCAATGGAACTTTTGTGGCTAAAGACAAGCACATGGAAGCATACCTAAAACTAGTCATGAATTTCCTTCCCAACTTTAAGAAGTTTAAACTGATACAAGTATCCCGCCAGGAGAACTCCCACGCTGACGCTCTATCAAAATTGGCTAGAAGTAAAGATTTCGATCTTCTTAAGGTGGTTCCCATAGAACACTTTACTGAACCTTCAATTATAAGGGGGAAGAAGTGATGTGGATAGAAGGTACCCCTTTGTGGATGCAATCGATCATTGCTTTTCTCAAAGAACAAATCGTACTGAAAAATGAAGCCGAAGCTCGTCGGCTTCGGAGGAAGGTTGCTCACTTTATCCTGCAGGATGATATGTTGTACAAGCGAGGGTTTTCATCTCTCTCCTTGGATGTACAAGAGGTAAAGAATCGAATTACATCCTAAGGAAGATTCATGAGGGGATTTGTAGCAATCATACTAAAGGGCCAGCACTGGCACACAAGGTACTCAGACAGGGATACTACTGGCCTACCCTGAAAAGGACTTGGTACAATTCGTATACAAGTGTGATAGATGCCAGCATTTCTCTAACGTGCAAAGGCAGCCCTCACAAGAACTTACAATCATATCAAGCCATTTGCCAAGTGGGGAGTTGATTTTATTGGTCCATTGCCAAAAGAGAGGGAAACTGCCTGTTTCGCCATTGTTGCAATTGATTACTTCACAAAATAGGTCAAGGTAGAGCCGTTGTACAAGATTAACGAAGCGAACACTTCCAAATTTCTCTGGAAGGACATTATAGANTTGCAATTGATTACTTCACAAAATAGGTCAAGGTAGAGCCGTTGTACAAGATTAACGAAGCGAACACTTCCAAATTTCTCTGGAAGGACATTATAGATAGGTTTGGCATACCCCACTATCTGGTTTCAGATAATGGTAAGCAATTTGATAACAAGAAGATCAGGAATTTATGTAATGAGCTCAGAATTAAAAAAAATTTCTCAACGCCTCATTACCTCAAGCTAATGCCCAAGTCGAAATGGTCAACAAGACCATGAAAATCATCCTAAAAAGAAAGTTAGATGCTTTAAAGGAGGCATGGGTTGACAAACTTTCCCAAATTCTTTGGGCTATACGAACAACCTGCATGACAACAACCGGAGAGACTCCATTCTCCATAACTTATGGAGCTGAAGCCATGCGCCCAATTGAAGTTGGAGTGCCTTTGCTTTGTCCTATCCATTTTAACGAAATAAAAAACGATGAACAGAGAAGGCTTGAGCTTGAAATCCTCGAAGAGAAGAGAGGTGATTCTCAAATTAGGCTCGCCTCTTACAAATGCAAAATGATACGCTACTACAATGCCAAGGTGAAGAAAAGGGCATTTCACATTGGCGATATGGTACTCCGAAAAGTGTTCCCATCATTAAAAGAATCAAGAACATTAACACTAGGGCCGAACTGGGAGGGCCATACCGTATCACTGAAGAAGTACGACCCCGACACATACAAGATTGAAAATTAGAAAGGCAAAGTGATGCCTCATCCCTAGAACTTCGAGCACTTAAGGAAGTATTATCAGTAGGGAGGTCGTGAGAACTGTCATGTAAATATTATTGCCACTCTTCTTAAGTCAACAAATATCAAGTAATTGATTTACAACTCTTTGCAAATGAATAATTTTTTCAACCTCTTGCTCTGCTGTGAGGATCAAAGTGGGATAGAATTGTTTCATTCCAAAAAAAATTACTTTGTTTTTCATAATGTAATCATTCCCTTCCCAAAATTAGAAAAGTCATTTCATCAAAATGACAATCAGCTAAACGTGCAGTAATTAAATTATCTATCAAATGTTTAAGATATCCAATAATAGATGATGAATTAAAACCCAAATAAATATCTCAAGTCTTTGTTGGGGACCCATTTTAGTACGTTGTAGGAATGAAATATGGATTTGGACAGCACAACCAAAAACTCGTAGGTGAGAAATATTAGGTTCATGATCAAATACAAGTTGAAAAGATGAATATCGATAATATGTTGTTGGTCTTATACGAATTAATGATGCATCATGTAATATGGCATGACCTTAAATAGAAGTTGTGAGTTTTATTTTCATAAGTAATGGTCTAACAATAAGTTGTAGACGTTTATTAAACGAATCTGCTAAACCATTTTGTATATGTACATGTACAAATGAATGTTCAATAACAATCTCAATTAACATATAATAATTATTGAATGCTTGTGATATAAATTCACCAGCATTGTCAAAACGAATTGTCTTGATTGAATAATCAGGACCACATGATGGGTGTATTAGCCCATATATATCTCCATGAATTCTTTCTAAAAAGCTGGAGATTCAACAATATCCATCATTGTAGTCGAAAGTCTAATGACTAGCTTGCATTACGAACAAATTACACATGGATCATTAGGTAAAATAATCTTCTGATTCTTTAAAGAATGTCCATGTGAGTTGTTTATTATTCGACGTATCATTATAACGCATGGATGTCCAAGTCGATCATGCCAATGTATAAAAATTTTAGGATCAACGAACTTCTGGTTCGTGACAATATTTGATTCAACTATTTTTATAAATATATAGGACATAATAGATGGGAATGCGTTAAATTTTTCATTTATCTACTTCATACAAAAGAGGTTATGCAAAAATATTCAATATTATTTCTTGCATTGTCTTAATGTGATATCCATTGTATCGGATATCTTTAAAATTAAGCAAATTTCTTCTTAATTTGTTAAAATAAAGTGTATCGTCAATATATAATTTTGCTTTATTTGATCTAATAATACAAGCTCTTTCGAAGCTTTCAATAATATTCGATGCACTCGATATTATATTAACATTATTTTCTGCTAATATTAAATCCAACAAATATTTTTTGTCTTGAAAAACAATATGCTTAATTGCATTATCAATTAAGCATGTATTTTGGCAATGCAATCCATCATGTATCTTCACTAAACTTCGAAAAATTAAGCTTTCGTGTTGATAACGTATTATAAATTGGAGAGAAAAATAGTGAAGAGAGAATAAAAGTTAATAGACTTTTGTGTATTATAATTAGAACTAAAACATCATATTTATAGGGAATGATTAATGATATAATAGTATTAATTTCTAAGGTTGTAAGGGTACAATTGCCATTCAATAATAAACTTACCATTTACAACATGAAGAAGATAATTGATTGTCCTTTTTCAGGAAGTGAAAAATGATAGATAGTAATCATTAATTATCCTTAATATTTAATTAAAGTCACATTACTCTCTTATTTCAATTCATATATTTAAAATTTTAGGAAAGCCAATATTGAATTACCACCTCATTTTAAAGAATTCTACAAGTTCGATATTTTTGAAATTGTATTACTAAAGTATGGTAGTATGGTAGTTATGAATATCCTTAATTTTTTACCCACTCGCCAAGTAGCGGCCCCCTACCCAATAGGGGCCGCCACTTGACGAGTAGATAAAAGATTATGTAAAATATTTTGTATAGATTAATTCCTTACTTTTAACCACACATTTTTGTAGGGCCCATAAGTACTATTACTTAATAATCACTCATTTCTTGAAAAGTGAAATTGAAGGGGGGAAAAAACAAAAGTTGTATCCAAGCCTGTGAGTTAGTTGGAAAAAGCTGCATCTGTCATATAAAGCATTATTATATGACAATTTACTAAAGTGTTTATGCATGTGCAAATATGTTGTAAGTTGAGCTACTTCAGATGAGTAGTTGGAAGCGCAGGAGGTGGTGGGGATGGGGTGGGTGGTTTGGGGAAGATGCTAGTATAATTTAAGCACCCACAAACAATGCTTAAACATTTCTTTCAGTGTTTTCATTTTTTTTTTCCTTATTATTGCTCGTGTCGTAAATTTGTTGGTTAAATGATGTTGGTTGAATTTTCGTTTGCAACATGTGCAATTACGAGCGTTAAAGGAATGAAACAGAATTCATTCAAGAGATGAGCAAATAGATATTACAAATGTTCGATAATCTTGGAGAAACATTTTAAACTTCAGCTATTTAGAATATTGAAATCTAAGGTTTAGTGTTCTAATCATTTAATTAACGAGCAAGCAATTTGATGAAAGGATGATATTCATGTTTTGAATGTCAAAATGATATCTTCTTTCTATTAGTTCTTCTCACCATCACTTACCAATATTAAAATTAAATTTGGATCGACCTTTCTAATTTATGCATGTTGATGAAATGTTAAAGAGCGAAAAACTAGACACAACCGGAAATAATGGTGTACTCATAGTAGACAATAAAACCCATCTAGTGTTATCTTCTCCGAAGAGAAATCTTTCTTAGAAAACGTTGAGAAGCAACTCAGTATTTGAACATAGGGGTATACACCCCTCTCACATGGGGGTGGGATCTGCTTGAATAAAAAAATATTTTATACAAGTGGGTCTCACTCCCATGTGAGTGAGGTGTACACCATTATGTACAATTCTTGATGTACAGTAGTATTTTTTTAAAAAAAAAAAACCTAGAAAATATTCACCAACCAAAACATAAAGAATTTGTATTTCTCCAAAAGGTGGAAAATTTGAAAAGTTGGAAAATAATTTCCCTAGAAAATTTTGCCTATCAAATATTACAAAAGTTGGAAAATAAAAAAATTTCATGAAAAATAAAGTATATCAAACGGAGCCTTAGTAATTATTAGTTTCTTGAGACGAGCAAGAATTTATTTACAACTAGCTCTAACAGGATTGTTACAACTAGCACCATCAATATATGTTTAAGAATATCACAAGGGGGACGGGACCACCAAACAAGGAGTGGAGCCTTAGTTTGGACCATGCTTGCTTGCCCAAGTTGGTTTACAAAAGGGCCAGCCGCCCCCTCCAATAAGGGGGTGCCAACTCACTTGGGCACCCCCACTTTTGTAACTCAACTTGGGTGAAATAGCATTATCCTATCAAATATAACTCAACGTACTTAATTTTCATAATTATCATGTTTGTTTACATCTTACATATTATAACGTAAATGACGAATTTAAATATAATTATTTTTATTTTTACCGTTTAGAGTGTCTTGGATTCCCTATGCAATCGACGTGCTTGTTAATTTAAATTTAATAAAAATCTTAGTCTTAGTAAGTTAGATTGAAATGTAAAAAATATATTTTTATTATGTGCCGTTTGACTCGACTTACTTTTGCATAGAACTTAGGTGTATTTGTTCAACTAAATAAACAATATAATTTAATAATAGTAATAATTGGACAACTTAATAATAAAATTTTAATTGGTAAACTAAATTAAATGATTTTAGTTAACTAAAAGGGATAAATAATATATATTAAAGATTTAATTGTAGTAATCATGCCTAATGAAGTGTGATTAGATTTTAAATCAAAATTCGTGCCTTAATGGTTCACCTCAATCCCCTTAAATGTTTGCCCCATTATAAACGTACTTATTCTATGCTCCAGTCCGAAGATCTAGTCCATGTTTGGTATACATTATTTTTTTTATTTTTATTCTTCTATTCATTTTCAATCACATTTTTCAATAAAATAATATTTTATATCACATCGATAACTTTTTCTTCTTTTTTAACCACACATTATTTATCAATTTACTATTTCAGAATACATTCTTTCAAAACAAATAAGATCAAACACACCCCTAGTGATGGACATAAAGGTGTGAAATTTTAATAGTATTTTATGTAATGGTTGAAAGTTATATTCAATAAGCAATTATTACACATCAATTGATTTATATTAAAATAATAATTTCACTTCATAAAGTGGCATACAATTGTGCAAGTGTCTACATAGTGTATATACATGTTGTATGAAATTTTAATAGTATATTAATTAATTGTTGAATTTTATATTTAAAATTAATCATTATTCATTACATTTCAATTTATTGGAATTAAAATAATAGATTTTTATATTATTTTTATAGGACGTAGAGTAATGTGCAAATTGTGGGTGTGTTTGAGTCACATTATTTTGAAAGAATATATTTTGGAATAGTAAAATGATGGAGAATGTATGGTTGAAAAAGAAAGAAAAGTTATTGATATGATGAAAAATATTATTTTATTGAATAATGTTTTGTTGAAAATGAGTAAAAAAATGAAAATGAAAATTTTAATGTGTACCTATATTTATATCTATATGTACCTACATGTATACGTGAGTAGGTGTAGGTAAAATTTTGTGCTGGTAAATGTATTCCATGTACAGTGTATTGACATTGAAATGGGCATAATTTTATTTTTTGTATGTACATGTAAATCTATAATGGTGTGTGCATGTATTTATATGTGTATGTATACGTGGGGTCACTGTGTACGTGCATGAAAAGGTGTGCCTGTGTACATAATTGTCTCTGCAATACATATGTATAATTATAAAAGTGTGTGCATATGTGTATAGGCACTTGTTTGTGTGTGCATGTGTGGATTAGAAAATCAATCGTGCTACGTGTACAACGCCGGTTGACAACGTCGGTTGACAACCACTCACATGGGGGGGGTTCGCTTTCTTATTTTTGATGTCCGCTTTCTTCTTTTTGGCTTTTTTAAACATGCGGACCCCATATGCATGTGAGTGGTTGTCAACGGAGGTTGTGAACCTCGGTTGTACAAATAGATTAATTCTTAGAAAATCTTCCGACCATGTCAGCGATGTCATGTTAGCTGTGCATTTATTGTTTAGCTCTGTTTGATCCACATGATTTTTTTCTTTTTCATTTTTCTATTCATTTTTAACCATACATTTTTCAAAAAAATAATATTTTACATCACATCAATAACTTTTCTTTTTTTTTCAACCACATATTCTTCATCACATCAACCAAAAAATACATTCTTTTAAAAATAATGTGCACTAAACGGGAACTTATACTGTAAACATTTACTTTTCTCCCCTGAATAATGCTCCTTAAACAGACTTAAGATTCGGTGATGTGGCAAAAAATAATTGGAGGTTGTGTTTTTATTTTTTTTCAAACTGTCCAATCACGTATCGACACATGCCCTCATTTTTGAACCTATCTTTGAGCTTATTTGTTTAGCATGATTATTCTCCCCTACACCCTGCCCCCACGACCTTTGCCCATTTTATCCACCTACCCCCTACACCTACCTTTTTTTTATCACATATAAATGATTAGTCTATTTTTCATGTTAATTTTCGATATCATTATGTGATGTTAAATGAAATCGAAATATTACATTTTAATAATATTTCAAAGTTCTCACGACCTAGTTGAAACTTACAATCAAATATTTCTATCGTATGAATGATGCCCATAAAGAACCCGTGAAAACTCTCCACAACATCTTACATTGGAGCGAGGCAAAAATATCAAATAAATTTCGAACTCCCAACCCCTCCCCCCTTCGTTAATAAAAACAAAGTTTCTTCCAAGTAATCCAATGATATTTGGAATTACCCTCATAATCACGCAAAAGAAAATTAGCAAAAGGCTGATGAAGTTTATGAACCACTTTATCGGTAGGGCATATCACTAACATTAAATATATAGGTATAGGGGCTAACACGGATCAAAGAAGAGTAAGCTTACCTCCCCAAGAAAGAAGCTTACATTTCTAGCCAACAACCTTACTACTAACTTTGTCATCCATCGGAGCAAATAATGAAGAAGTACAGTGACCATAACACAGAGGGGGCTCTAAATAAATGAAAGAAAGAGAGCTCTCCTGAAAATTAGTAACAGAAGCAGTAATCCTTCAACGAAAGAAGATGTTTTTCAATGAACAATAAAGGAGCTTTTCGGAGCATTCATAAGCTACCAAGAAACTTTCTCATAAGAATCCAAAAACTCCATCAACACCCTAAGAGAGCCCCAAAAACCATTGGTGAACACTAGGAAATCATCTGCATATAATAGATGTGAAACTAGTAAACAGTTCTCGGGAACCTGATAAAGAGAGGTTCTTTCTTCCCTTAATAAATTAAGAGAGGCCTCTCGATAAAGGCTTTTCACTGAAAATGAACAACAATGGGGAGAGAGAATCCCCTTATTGAAGATCTCGGAAAGGTGCAAAGAATCTAGCTTGTTCTCCATTAATTTTTACTGATTATTTAGGAGAAGGAATAACATTACGAATAAAAGATAATCAACCATCAACAAAACCAAAAGCTCTCAAAATAGCCAACAAGTAGTCCCACTCCACACGATCAAAAGCCTTGGCCACATCAATCTTAAGAATAGTACTACCTCCACGTGAGCGCTTGCTTAAATGCTGGACTAATTCTTGAGCTAGAGCAATGTTCTCAAAAATCAAACGACCCGCCACAAAGCTACCTTGATTCAAAGAGATAATTCTTAGACAAAGGATTGGCCATAATATAGGTAATAATTTTGTAGAGTACCAGACAAATACTTATAGGTCTAAAATAAATAAATAAACAAATAAAGTTGTTAGGCTTGCCTTTCTTGTAGATAAGCGAGATAACGGATGAACCCAACGCATCTGAACAAAGAGCCCCTGCAAAAAAGAAAAAAATTCACAGACTGCTGCAATAAGATCATCAAAAATTATAGTCCAAGCATGAATATATAAGGACGAAGAAAAGCCAATAGGACCTGATGCAAAATCCTTTGGAATGCCTTTAATAGCATCATGCACCTCATGTTCTAAAACTGCAGAAAGTAGTATATCATTATCCTCTCTAGTAACCAAATTAAGCCCAAGAGAGAGCATGTGAGATAGATCATGACCATTCTCTGTTAAAATTATATGAAACTTTAAATCTTAAGAACATGAAAATCTAATTACTTTATTATCAAGATCATCCATGTCAATTCACTAAGAAAATTAATAATGTGGAACATATATTAATTCTTTGGGAATAATTCTTTAATACTGAATTTTGATTCCAGATCTTGAATCTTGATTATTGGTTCTTTTGGTTCTTGATCTTGATTTTGTTTCTTGCTCTATAATCTTGATGTCATGTTCTTAGGGATGGCAATGGGCCGAGCCGAGCCGGCTCGGCCCATGCCCACACGAGCACGAGCCGAGCTCGTGGCTCGTCCTTCACGAGCCGAGCGCTCGGCTCGTGGCTCGTTGTATTTATTTATTTTTTTAAATAAGTTAAATAACATATTAATATTAGTATTACTAGTATTTAATTGTGAAAAATATATATACACACAT
>CAIGRO010161105.1:0-13771 GCA_903798355.1 Fraxinus baroniana | reverse complement strand
TCACCATGTTGCTTCTGGGCTGGGGTTGGGTTGCCCCTCTCTCTCTCTGCCCCTGAGTACAGGGTAAATAGAAATAGAATTGAAGGTAGATTTTACTTGATATGCTGATTTGGGTTAACTTAAATACGTTTTCTGTAACATGAAGTTTTTCTTTTATTCCAGAACTAGGAATGACCTTGTTCTTGATTCCACGGTAAATTAAACTACCCCTTTTATTTCATTCATTTCGAGTTGAAGGCTTTAATTGCAATAGTTTAATGGGACTCGAGATATAGTTTAATTGCAATAAAATAGAAGTATTTGAAATGTCGCGGAGATACCTACAAAAATAAAATAAAATATTAACAAATAGTGTTTGATGAAATGCCTGAGTGAAGGTCAACAGTGATGGTAGTGTTGCTTTATTTTTATTTTTTCTTTATTTTTTTTTTAAACGTACTCAAAGTGCTGATAAATTCTTGTTGACATTGCAACCGTTGTTGAGTAGTGTTGTGAAAGGGATTGTAGATATTTGAAAGTCGTGTGAATGGAGAGCGAATAGGATCCAGTAAAGAAGGAACGTGTGGTGGAAGCGCGAACTAGAAACATAAGTCAAAATGTGAGGTGCACAGAGTGTGGCAGTCAGTCCATTGAAGACTCCCAAGCTGACATTGCCATCCTCCTTCGTAAGGTATATATGTTAATAGTTCTTGTGCAAGTTATACTTACTCTCATTACTGCTAAGAAAATCTTGTTACATGGAGAAATGGTACTTTATTTTTGTATAGAGAGCTCTCATTTGATATGCTTCTTGTAAAATGCATGTGTAAAAACTAAAATGCCCACATGATGACAAATATTACCTGGACAGATTACATTTAGATGTTCGCACTTGTAATGAGGTCTCATTTGACTACCTGGTTAATCTTTAGTAAGAGATAAGCTAGATATATGAATGAGTAATTTTAAAAGTGCACTAGCAGTCCTTGATTTTGAATAACAGATCTTTGGTTTTTCTAGAAAGAATAAATAGAGCTGATTATTTAGGACATTGATTCGTGCATCTCGACAAAACATTTTAAACTGGAGTTTGTTTATAATAGTGTATTCTTCTTATCAGTAGTTGCAATTCTAATTCTTAATGTTTATTTCCTTTGGTGCTTATTGCACTTTCCTCTCATTGCTACCAACAAAATCTACTTAGTTTAAGTTTGCATCATATGTCCTTTTTCTTAAATATCCTTTTCTATCTCCTTAATCTATGCCCGCGTACAACAAGGATGTGGGAACTGAT
The DNA here is from genome assembly GCA_903798355.1 of Fraxinus baroniana. Lineage (NCBI taxonomy): Eukaryota > Viridiplantae > Streptophyta > Magnoliopsida > Lamiales > Oleaceae > Fraxinus > Fraxinus baroniana. Next base: position 12,498 of record CAIGRO010161105.1, on the reverse strand, counting down.
CTTTTCTTTGATTTCTGCTTAAGTTAATTTGGGATGAAATTTTGGATGAGAAACTTGATAAAGAGATATACAAGAAGCTTGGGGAAGAATATCGTGAGACGGGGCTTTATGAACCAAAATTTGATTTGTAGACAGCTGGTCTATGGTTATTACCGGTTAGTTAAAGAGGCCCGTTTAACTTACTCTTTGGTTGTATTCGTATTCTAGGAACTAACTACACACAAAATTGAAATATGAAAATAGCTTTTAGTTGCAGGTGTCGCTAGAGGAATGTGGGCATTCAAAAAGCATAGGCAAAAGACTAATGTGCACATTATGGCTTTAAACATCGTTAGAGGGGTCCCATACTCCCATTAACCCCGAGGGAGAAGGAAACAATGCTAGAGGTCCTCACACCACCGACTCCCGAAGGAGTTTCCTATTGGTGGAGAAGATGGCTTCGTTAATAATTCCACAATATATTTTGCTTGTGTCCCTATTTATTTAGGTCGTGATAATTGAATATCTAGTGAACCCGCTAATAGAATTTGAAGAGTACTAGCCCTGGTCGGAGTTTGATTTCGTCTGGGTGAAAACTCTATTTGTATGCAACCTTAAAAATGAACAACATTGTGTGGTTGTGCATTGACTCCATTACATTTGAAGAATTCATTTTTGCCCCTGCTAATGTGTCGTGTGCATATGTTAAAGCTTAAGCTTTAACTGCATTTCACCCTTATTAGTTGATAGAACTCTCTGAATAGATATGCATTTTTGCCCCCTCTAATGTGTCATAGTTCAAAAAACAATTTTCAGAAAGTAATTGAAATTTTTTTTTGGGTTGAAAAGAAAAATAATGAGTACAAAGTGGCAAAGTCGAGAAAAAACACTTCTTCCTCTTTTAAGTATTAATGTCATGGTGATCGAATACGAACAAATATGAAGATGGATTTAATTACTTATACACACAAAGTGTACTTCTTAATTGACACCCTCCTATGTATAAAAAATTTGGATTATTCTATATGTACAAAATCTTGTACAAAATTGGTTACAAAATCGCCAAGTGGCGCCCCCCTATTGGAGGGGTGCCGGGTATTCGTAGCATCTCCCAAAAAATTTGACAGTTGATTTGAAAATGTGTTGTCAAGAACGATGTACCAAAATGTGTCAACTCACACAACACATTTATATACGTGTAGCATGGTTCATATGAAGATAACCGTTCCAAAGATCGGTGTAGTCAAAATAGCATCACAGGCATTAGGCTGCCAAAGTGTGACTTTTGAAAGCATCCCCTTCGCTGTAATTGGGGAGACAGTCTCAATTTTGTGAAGAAGAATGGACTTCAAATTGCAGCGATCGAATGGAATTGCCTTGGGGTAGTTCAAATCCACAAGTCGAATTATATGTATGTACCAAATGTGGTTTTTGTATATGTAAATAAACTGTGGTTCTTGTTGCTTTATTTCTCACAAGTAAAATACGGTAGCTCACAATGTGAAGCCTTTTTGTTCATTTGTCACATATAAGTATAGATGAATTCAGCGTATTCCTCTATTTCTTTAACCACCGATTTATGATTTAGTCCTTGTTTGGTGGCCATTTTTTTGGAAAAAGGGTATTGAATAGTGAATTTTGGAAGAATGTGTGATTAAAAAGTAAGAATAAATTTGAATTTGTGCGTAAAATATTTTATCGTATGAATATGTAATTTAAAATTATTACGTAAAAAATGTAAAAATGAATTTTGGAAAAATAAAACACAAACAGGGCATAATTTAAATTTATTTTGACCAATAAAAAAACTGATTCCAATAAAGTTTTGTCGGCAAAAGCCGTATAGCTCACTGTATATATAAGTTAGATTATATTATGCCTTTGTTTGGTGGGAATTAAAAATTTGATTTTTAGTAAATTTTGATAAAAATTGATAAAATATATGATTGATAAATTGTGGTTGTGGATCCATAAAATATGTAATTAAAATTAATTGTTAATTTTGACTTAATTTCTACACAACGGGGCTATATTTAGATAACAATAATTTTTTTTTATCCAAAAACAAATAAAAAAAATGGGGAATATAAATATGGAATATCAGAAAAAAGAAAAAAAAAATGGCTCATTCAATCTTCGGCTCCTCATTTTTTAACACGTTTGGCTTCTTTCCATAAATAGCCGCCAAATTAATCTTCCACTACCCGTTCCACCCCCAAATCATGAAGAAACATAAACCTCGCGCACTCCAAGAAATTTAGGGACCATAATAAATAAAATAATTTTATTATTATTTGAAAAAGATTTGTATTTGGACGTTTTACACGCTCGGGTACGCACCCCTAACAAGTGAGGGGTCCACAGCAAATATAATAATTCTACACCCCCTCCCTATTGTGAGGGGGGCAATGGGGTCAGATAACCGGAAACGTCCGGTTACCTATAGCAAGGTTGTTTGAGAAATGTAGCCCTTGTCTAGGAGGGATTTTGTGAATATTTTAATTTAGTTTTTGATCGTTGGAAAGGTAAGTGGATCCTATTTGTGCAATAATTGATTACTGAACATGAATTCAATTACTAGAAATGCCCTTTTCTACGTAATAATGAATTAAATGATAAACTTAGTTAGGTCAAAAATTGTGGCTCCCTGTATTGTATAGCAAAATCCCTCCTAGACGGGGGCTTAATTGATATCTACCCAAAATGTCCACCTAACAACATGAATATACTGTCCACCAACCACTTGTTCAAGCACAGATTGATATCATACTGTACATCTTACCTGTGCTTATTAAATCCTTCTACTTCATATTCCAGCTTGAAATTGTTCGGCCCTTTCTCTGTTTTATCTCGTAAAGATCCCAATTTTTGTCTCTCTTCTCAGTCTTGCTTCTTTTCTTCTGGTAAACTTTCTTTGCATTTATCTTCTCTATTTGTTTACTTGTTAATTTGGCTAATTTAGAATTTCCAGTGATTGAAAGATGATAAAGTATGAGAGTTAGTGGGCTTTTTGTCAATTTCATTGTGTGGAGAAATGGGTTTATTAATTGTTGGACAGTTTATATTTTGTGGGATTTGTTGCTCTGTGAGTGGGTGCAATGATGTGTGCTTATTGGAGTTCAATCATTTTTTCCTTATGCGTTGATATGGTAACTGAGTGGCTTAGATTGATAATGAAAAAAGTTGAGGTGGAGCTAATCTTGAGTAACATTCATGTCTAATAGATCATATGAAGCTTGGGTTGTTCGTTTAATGCATGTAAATTATGCAATCAAATATGCATCCATTCTTCATTCTTCAGAGATTGGGAGCCAATATGCACGCGACCTAGCATGTTTTTGATTAAGTATTATTATTATTATTATTATTATTATTATTATTATTATTATTATTATTATTATGTGGCTAAACAATGACTATATTCAAAGAACCATCAAGCTTATGTGAACACTAAATTTAGGAGTTCTGGAATCTTGATTCAGAGATTTTTTAGGCATTTGATTGGTTGCTATTCGGCATTTTCTATTATGTAATGTAATTTTTCTTTTATCGCGTTGGTGTCTATATCATGGTTGTCCATCTTTAAACTCTGAGGCTAGATTTTGTTTGAATCCCCTTTTCTGATCTCATTTTACAGTTTCAGGATATAACATAACGATGGAGCTGGCGAAGGCTGTTTCCAGCACGGCATTTGCATCTCCGGATAGCATTGCCATAAGATCAGATCAAAAGAGTTATAGTTACCATCAGCTGATCTCATCTGCTTTGAAGATATCTAATGCACTATGTGATGCTAATTTAAAAAATGTGAGTTGAAGCGTTTACTTTGTGTTATATCTTTCAGTGAATAAAGCTGGAGCATAAAATGTTGAACGAACTCTCTATTACGCTGTGTGAAAACAACTCTCTGACTTGGTATTTGCAAAAGGAAAGCCGCAAAGTCTCTCCTGCGTTTATTTCTTCATATAGAGTATCAATCTTAACTGAATCTATATAATGTGATTTCACGTTTTCTTGCTTATTTTTCATGGTTATAACTCGCTTTTCTCAGATTTATAAATGCTTATACATAAGTGTGTATTACTATTAGAAATTAATTTTATTTTCATTTGGGATGGAGAATATATTGTTCTCAAGAGTTTGTTAACTTAATCTGTTTGATGAAAGAAAACTGATAATATCACAAATTAATGCTTTTCTTGTAGGTTGATGGCAATATAAAAAGTAAACATCTTGGTGGAGCTAGGGTGGGGATTGTTGCAAAACCATCTGCTGAGTTTGTTGCTGGAGTACTAGGAACATGGTTCAGTGAAGGTGTTGCGGTCCCTCTTGCACTTAGTTACCCAGAAACCGAGCTACTGCATGTGATGAACGATTCGGTCTGTCCGTGGCGTCCTATATCTTGTAGTCTTTTAAAGCATATCTGCCTAAGCTTCGAAAGAAGTAAAAACATTTAACTTTTTGTTTGCAAACATGGCTGGACAACTTGCTTTTCTGTTCTAAGTAAAAGAGTTAGTTATTCTAAAAGTAACTCTCATTTTACTATTAAAATAAGTAACTTATTTTCAACTTTAACCAATAATAAATTATCTATAAAACTTACTTAGTTACTTGAAGTAAACTTTTTAAGCTTAACCTACTCTTTTCTTTTCAAGCAATCAGACATAATCTATGGTTGAGAAATATACATTGAAATTCTAAAATTGCCCTTCTACAGATGACTTCAATATATTTCGTAGTTGACCTAATGCTTTTGTGTGAGTTATTTGATTAATACTATTTCACTAGAGTATATCCTGATGCCCTTTGTTTTATAGTGATGGATCCTTATTTTGTAGAATTTTATAGTTGTCCTCAAATCATTTGTAGAGAACTTTAAACATATACATGTCTTCATGAAATTTATTGCGTCAGATCATCTATTGATAGTCTATTGTCAATTTAATGTTAGGATGTTACTTTCATTCTGAGTACCGAAGATCATCAAAAACTTATGAAAGCCGTTGCAGCTAAAGCTGCTGCTCAAGTATCCCTTATTCCTCCTATTCCGAGCATAAATGATCTTGCGGACAAAACAAATGAAGAAATTGAAATTTCTGACAAGATAAATGGTATGTTACCTTTGGGGCCACAAGAGTCAATATGTTAACTGTTTATCTTGGGCTCGGTGAAGGTATATTTACTGGTATATTTTGATGTTTTAATGTAGGGAATGACGCAGCATTGATTCTGTACACCAGTGGTACAACAGGTAAACCTAAAGGAGTTGTACACACACACAAAGGTGTCTTTGCGCAGGTACTCATCTACACACCAATTCTGTTAAGTCTTTAATGTTTCTAATTTTAAGTTAATAGCTTCTGCCATGTAAGGGAAAAGAAACTGGTAACTGAGACTAGAATTAGCTTTTTGGAGCATGAACAGGTTTTAGCTGGCCTTTGCTTCTAACTAGGTCACTGCATACTAGTGTACATATTGTATATGAGACGGTTATCACTCATAAAACGTGTATTTTTAACTTATATTTGGTTCAATCTGGGTACCCCTGTTTCAATTTGTCTCGCAGTTTGTGATGTGTCATCATTTGCCCTTTATTCATACAAATGGCCCTATTCTAGTGCTGTATTATGTTCTACTATGAAGAGTATAGAAAGACTTGTCGATGAGCCACATGTACTTATCTAAATTTTGTCTTCAATGTACCCTTTCTCATGTAGGCCGGTTTCATTTTTTCCCCATTAAAGCGTCACACATGTACACTTTTTAATAACGGGTGGCGATGAGACTGGAAACTAGGTATTTTGCATGGTTTTGATACCACATTAACTGTCTCATCCATCTAAAGGCTCAAGCTATAAAAGACGAGCCTCGTGTATTTATTTAAAATTTATTTCTGTATCTTAAAAAAATGCTTGTACGCTAAGCAGCTATTTAATGGAATAGAAATTATCTATTGATTCACAACATTGCAACAATTTATCAGGATTTACCATTGTGCACTGGCCGCTTTCTTGTATGTGTTTCAACTGCCTATTTTCATTGTTTACTGCAAAGTTCGCAATCTACTTGCCCTACATTTTCAGGTTAATAAGTAGAAATGCCTGTCCTACTCATTGAAGCTTGTCATTTAGCATCTCAGATTTCATCAGTATCAATTCACATTTGCCAATAACTGATATTTAATTTTGTAATAATTTCAGGTTCAAATGTTAACAGATGCATGGGGATACACATCCAGTGATCAATTCCTGCACTGTCTACCATTACATCATATCCACAAATTTGTTCATTTTACCTGTCATATACTTCTATTAACAATTATTTTCATATAGCTACAATTTCTCAGATCCTACTTCCTATAAATGTATTTGGCTAATACATATGGAAATGTAATTGGGTGTTCTATTTCTAGTTGACCTTAACTTCTAGCATACATGTTCATGGACTTTTCAATGCTTTATTTGCCCCTTTGTATGCGGGTTCCACGGTGAGTCTCTTACATTTAAGTTTTCAGCTATGAGTTCTTTTTAGAATTTAAATGGATCTTTTATGCTTCTGTTCTCCTTATAAAACTCTATCTATTTGAAAGGTTGAATTTATGCCGAAATTCAGTGTGAGGGGGATTTGGCAGAGATGGCGTGAATCTTATCCGAAGGATGAAAGTAAAGCGGGTGATGCTATAACTGTGTTTACTGGAGTAAGTGGGATTTTTAATATCATCGATTAGTGAAATTGTTGTTTGCATGTGCTGCCTGATTATGGTCTCTCTTCGAATCTTTCAAAGTGGATAGATGGGCAGTGTATCGATTTGCTAATCTTTCCCCTGATTCTATGATATTAAGAGTGATTCTTCAGAATATGGCATTTTGACATTGGGTTTCGTGTTAATTACGAGGTAGTAGTACCTTCTTAGTGCAGATTTTTGCTCGGGAACCTCCAACAATCCAGATTAATGCAGCTGTTGTATATGACATATTACTTCCTTTCATTTTTTGGATTGTTCATCCTGTATTTAACTAATCAATCTGAAAGAACTCAATCATTTTGCATCACATAGGTTCCAACCATGTATACACGTCTAATACAAGGGTATGAAGCTATGGATCCAGAATCACAAGCTGCATCTGCTTCAGCAGCTAGACAGTTGCGTCTCATGGTAATTAGCATGATATCCTTTTTCCTGGTGATGCCTCAAGGGAAAATATCCTAATAGAATTTGGAATCATTAAATATGTTAGTGTGTGATCTTTTATGTTCTATCAGATCAATGTAATTATAAGAACCATTTATTCAGTATATTTCCTATGATGTTTTCCGGTAAGGTTGGTGAGGTGGACTGGACAGTATTAAACAATATTGAGGAAGAAGAAACCTAAAATCTTATCTATTGTACTGTCCAGACCTCTCCAATTCTAGTTATTAGTCTTTTGCCCCTCCAAATCTTTAAACTGTAAAGCTGTCTGATTGTCAGATGTGTGGCTCCTCTGCCCTCCCGCTTCCAATTATGCAACAGTGGGAAAGTATCACTGGCCATCGCCTTCTGGAACGATATGGCATGACTGAGGTATGTGTTTTCATCCATGCAAAGAACATGTCTGCATCGTGAATGGAGCTTTCATGTGCAATCTTGACGAGCAAATTTCATGATTTATGTCAATTGTCCAATATATCTAGTTTGTCATGGCATTGTCTAATCCCCTAATTGGTGAGCGGAAAGGAGGCACTGTTGGCAAGCCACTTCCTTGTGTGCAGGTTAGTTAATTTTCAGTCGAGACAGCATTTGAAAGGCTGTATTTCTTATGAATAATGTTTCTATACGTGCCGAGTATTCTACTGAAATTCTTCACTTTAAACGAGAATATAATTTATTAACGACGAGGATACACTTTCGTGCATATTCACTAGTTTCTTTCTTTCTTTATTAATTAAGAGAGTAATAAGGAACAACGTTTGAAAAGTAAAGTGTTCGATGCTTTTTAAAATATCCGAGTTGACATGAAAAATTATATTCTTTTAGGTGCCCAAATATACTAGTAGGATAGTCACCATTCATCATACAGAACTTAGTAAACATATCATTTCTTGTGATAGGCCAAGATCCTTGCAGAAGATGGGAGTAGAGAAGTGGAGGTAGGCGAGCTTTGCATTAAAAGCCCTTCACTGTTCAGGGAATATTGGAAGCTTCCTGAGGTATTTTCAATATCAGTGCCGATAAGTGTACTATCAGAAAAACTTCCTATTGGAATAGTTTAGCAGCTCATAGTCCCTTTTTCTTTAGTCATAACATTTATTTTACTTTTTAAAGATCATAAGTCAATATTTTTCAGAATTGTGAAGTTGCAGCTTACTTAACTTTGACATATGAAGTTATGGATATTTGTTAGGTAACTAAGGAGTCGTTTATTAACGATGGATTCTTCAAAACTGGAGATGCTGCTAGATTGGATGAAGACGGATACTATGTCATTTTAGGACGTAAGCATGTTTAAATTCTCTAAGCTGTTACTAATAATGAATTTGTTATGGTTATCATAGTTTCTTATGTGGTTAACTTGAGATACTTGGAGCATGTTTAACTAAGCCTGAGATTAGAAGCACTTAGCTTAAAATTTACTTTCAGTACTTTTTCGCCTAAATTTGAGTTGCTTAAATGCTCGAATTAGCATTTGTTATTCGAAAATACTTGCTATACGTTCTCCAAAATTTTTTAGTTGCTTGATGACTCGTTTTTCTTATTCATCCCAAATTCCTACTTAAACAAATATATGTGTTTACTGCATTCCAACTATTTTCTCATTATCCAGGTACTAATGCCGATATTATGAAGGTTGGTGGGTATAAGTTATCTGCGCTAGAAATTGAAGCGGTTCTTTTAGAGGTTTGTTTCTTGTCTTCCCTGTATAGTTGATCTACTTAAAATGAGAATTATAGTTATGAAATATACTCATACTCTGTTCTTCTTGTTACTCTATGGAAGACGCTCTATATAAGGAGAAAATGAATGATCATACAAGTATCAACTGATTTTAATCAACTTTATTTTCTATAGCATCCGGCTATTTCAGAGTGTTGCGTGTTGGGATTGCCTGACAAGGACTATGGTGAAGCTGTGTGCGCAATAGTTGTAGCTGAGACAGAGGTTAAGAGAAAACGAGAGGAAGAATCAAAGCCTGCTCTAACTTTGGAAGAACTTACCATGTGGGCTAAAGAGAAACTTGCACCATACAAGGTATCTCTTGCCTTCTTTATGTAGAACCATAATACTGAGAAACTTATCAAAATACAACTATTCTAAGATAGTTCTCAAGTTTCAGTTTATATTTGAGCTAAGATTCCCCAAAAAGCAACTCTTGAAAAATCTTAAATGGAAGTAAATTTTAACCTTAGCCAAACGTGATTCAACGCTTGTTTTTTATGTTTATACTGCTGCACAACTCACCCCACCACACCTCTTCGATTTCCAGCTACCAACACATTTGTTGCTATGGGAGTCGCTGCCACGTAATGCTATGGGAAAGGTGATTTAACTAAACCTCCTCTCTTTATTCTCCCATGGGGTATTTTTCAACTCCATATGTCATTACTAGAAAATGTTTGAATGGTTTTCGATTTGTGATTTCAGGTGAACAAGAAAGAGCTGAAGAAAAAGCTAGCAGATGATAAACAATGAGGACATCTTCCATACATAGTATTGGAAACGACTGGATAATAGAATAACTTAAATTTAGCTTCTTTTTCTTCTTTGATGTTGTCCACTCGAGTATGGGGTGGGTGGGTCAGAGGGTCAGTAAACAATAATAATATTGATAGATTGAGGCAGTGTTTTAAGTAAATTGTAAACTGAATTATAAGTTCAATTATTATTAATTTGAAATAATTGGGAATTATGTTTCTTTGAGTTTTGTACATGGAGCTTAATTAAAATGTCTGCAATTGTATCTCCTGGCATTAGTAGAAAAAGTTAAGGTCCCGTTTGACAGGGATTAAAATTCAATTAAAATTGAAAATATAGCCGTTATTGGGTCACACTTGTCTAATAAAAGTTAACAATACCGGCTAGTTTTTCAATTTTAATTTGATTTTAATATCTACCGAACGGGTCCTTAGGTCTTGTTTAATCTGATGATGGGATTTATAGTAGGAAAACAGGGACAAACTTTCTAATGCTGAGTATGGGGTATGCGTTTTTGATGTAGTATAGAATCTGGTTCGAATGGTAAATTTTTTTATTTTTATTTTTGAAATACTGTTTATAATTTTATAATTGACTCTACTAAACAAGTAAAAAGAGTTTTAATTGACAAAATCTAGAAGAAAATATAAATTAAAATTTTAATGTCATTGTGAAGGATTTGATTTCAAATATCAAACTACTTATACATCCATTTTATGGATTTGTTATGGATATTCATATCCCCTTTTCTTTCCATATGATTTTGCTTACGATACCCACTGCGATAGCATCATAAACTTTATTATTATGCTTTCATTGCAAAAAACTCGTATATAGGACATTTAAAGAAGTAAACATCTTTATTTGTAAGGCAGCTAATTGATAATACCCAAAAAATCGGGAATAGGTCGACAAACATTTGTTGTCCGTGTCATTACAAGATACAAGTAGATAAAAATCTCCGAAATTTTTATCAAACAAAACTTATATATCAATTTAAAGAAATCGTACTTCTTTAAACAATTTGTTGATTAAATGCTAATTGCGTCATATGTGAAAATGGCATTTCAAATTTACTTAAATTTGCTTTACAAGACTTCTTGTAGAAAATTTAAAATTGTTTTGAGTATGACAAGAGAGTTCTTATTCTTCCCTCTTGTGCAAGGGTTTTGCTGCACTTACCGATTTTTTTTATCTAATCTTTTACCTACTGCTCACTTGCAATAGGCTTTTTTCCCTTGCGCAATATTACAGTTTGATTGACCATCGAGGTTTTTGTTAGACTAGAAACCTCGATGTTTTGTTTGTAAGTTAAAACATATCTGCTGGGAGATGAATTCTCCCCTAGTTAAGTTCATAAACCAGTGAGTACCAACCTTGAAGAAAACGTCGATATGTCCGAGTGGTTAAGGAGACAGACTCGAAATCTGTTGGGCTTTGCCTGCGCAGGTTCGAATCCTGCTGTCGACGCTTTTCTCTTGGCCTTTAAATTTGCCGGGCTAGCTACTGATAAACTCTTCTTTTTAAATTATCAAAAATTCGATAATTGCTTTCTGACATGAGACGGCGTCGTTAGAATGATTATTTCATTTGGTAAAACCGGTCTCACAATTCGACCGAACCGCAAGACCAGAGGAGATGAAAATGGCCGCCGATTTGTGAACAGAAATAAATACCTTAAAATTTTGCAAATTATTAACTATAATCTGTAAGAAATGGAAAGACAAACCCTAGCTTCGTCATCTTCATCAACCAGTGGAATTTCAATAATTTCTCCTCCACCAGAAGATGCTTGGATTACTACTTATGATTATACAAAACCTTTATGTTATAATATGTAGAATCTATATTTTAGTTATTTATAAATTCTAAAATAATGCCCCAGTTAAGTGTGTAGACATGTTAGTGAGTGATGACTGTAGATAATGATCACAAGTCAATTACATTTTTAAGAAAATTGCCTTAACAGCTTGTAAGTTATAAGAAATTGAGAGCCACAAGAATATATTATCTTTACTAGATACAATAATACGAGTTATATTCCTTTGTGTTAGGAAATTTCATTAATAGTCTCTTTGCTTTCTACAAAATTAGATTAACATATTCTTCAAGCACAAACATTAAACATAGAGAATAAAAACATTAATCTTAAACTACTAAAAACCGAAAGTAACTTCCTCATTTTAATAGCTAAAAATGTTAGGCTCGGGAACAACCTCCATGCCTTGCAAATCACCGTCCAGAGAGAGTACCGAGAACCGGTCAGAATGCTTCCTCATTTGGCTTTGATCATCGATCAAGAAATCTCCCAAAATAGCCAAAATTTCCACCAACAATCAGACCTAAAATCAATGGAGAAGCCAACACTCTTTGCCACTATTTCGAGCCAAAGAAATACCCATGAGTTTCTACAAAACTATAGGCTATGTGGTGGATTTCATGGAGCAAGAAAGGGAAGCCAGAGAAATAAACGGACCAAAGAGTGTTCTTGAGATGAAAAGGAGACTACCAAAAATGAATGAGAGAGAGTCTTATTCTTGCAAGTGAAAGAGACCCATGTGAAATCACCTACCAAAAAGTCAAGCCTAGAGATATGTGAAGAGTCTCCAAAAAGTTATATAATCCTAGCCATTCATTTAATCAAAGAGACACAAATGATTCAAGGGTAACACAAAATAAGGTCAAAGTTATGGGAACCACTAAACCCACGCTTTGACTATGAGATATTCAACATATATTTGTGCAACGTGTTCTTGCAAATGATACGAAAGAAAATTCATTTTAGGAATATTTTAGAGAGGAATGGCTGCATGAACCCATTCTCTTAGATCAGGCTTATGTTACAT
>CAIGRO010161075.1:0-13929 GCA_903798355.1 Fraxinus baroniana | reverse complement strand
AGGAGTCGACTGAAAGAAGATATTTTGGAGGCGTTAATGTGCGTGAAGGACTGGGAAGACGCTAATTATCGAATTCAAGATAAATATGTCGAAATTGCATGTAACCAAGTAAGTGATATTTAATTTCACCACATTCATCACATTATTTTATTTTCATACCTTTAAATTTTTTTTTGACAAAAATTGTACACGTAACAAGTTATTTGTGTACAATTTTTAACTCCACCTACTCGAAATTAAAGTAGCCGGTCTCAAGCTCGGATAAAGGAGAAAGGTTTATCTTTTTTTTTTTGTAATTGTAAAAAATAAAAATGTTGGTAGGAAAAAGTATATTTAAAAAATTGTTTACAAAACGTGTTTATATATATTTTTCTTTAGGTTCTCATCTCATTATTTTAAAAATTAAAATTGTTTTAAAAAATGTATATTTTAAAAAAATAAAATTAGATAATGTTTGTGTANTTTTTGTAATTGTAAAAAATAAAAATGTTGGTAGGAAAAAGTATATTTAAAAAATTGTTTACAAAATGTGTTTATATATATTTTTCTTTAGGTTCTCATCTTATTATTTTAAAAATTAAAATTGTTTTGAAAAATGTATATTTTAAAAAAAAATTATATAATTTTGTGTACATATATATTTTTAAGTTTAGTGATTTAATAGTTAGAAATTTATAATGTTATATATATATAATAAAAAAAATTTAAAAACCGACGAGCCGAGCCGACTCGGCTCGGCCCATTGCCACCACCAATTCATACCATAGATGGTTGGCTCATCGCGGGGCTCTCTAATAAATGGAGGAAGTATTTTACTTCAACTCAAAATCCTACGAAAAACAACAATAAATTCTATGAAAAATAGCAAGGAACCCTCAATCACTCAAAGCTTCAAATTCCGAACTATAAAACAAGAAAAAAGCTGACCATCTATGAAAAATTACCTTATCCCAATTCGCCCCCCACTGCGTGCAAAGATTAGTCCACTACAAGATGAGAAATCTTAGATGATAGGAGAAGTGGATGAAGGGAATGGGTGCGAGAGGGTGAAGAGTTGAGACGTTGAAGAGAAACCGTTCGAGTGTGCGTGTGTTTGTTACGTTCTTGCGGGAAGAAGAGTTTCTCAAAATGGCCAAATCATTTTAACCTTCGAGTTTTAAAATAAAAGTGAGTTCATGGGTGCATTTAATGGTGGAACTCACAGCAGATGGATGGAATGATGTTTTGTACAATAAAACGTTGAAATAAGTGTTGAAATGCAAAAATTTAAAACGTGTTGACGTTTTGCACTCTAAAAACCAAACATAGAAATGTTTTGTGCTAATAAGCCATGGAGAAACGTTTTGAGGTTCAATAATGCAAGTACAATTTTTACCAATATAGAATAGAGCCATACTATGGGAACATGGCCAATCGCCCCCTATGTCAAGGGTTATGTTCTTCTAGCAAAATTCTATAAAATATATATTAAGACTTTCTTTTTCACTTATAAGTAAAAGTTATAAGCTTGGCCAAACATGGTCTTACAAATTCCATTGTTCAGGAGTCCTGTTACAAGATAAGCGCTCGTTTGTACATCAGAGAAAAGCTCAGAGAGAGAGAGAGAGAGAGAGAGAGAGAGAACATTTAGGCAATCGAGTTTACATCCTCTTCAGGTAAATTATAAATGTCGAGTAAAAATCCTCAAGCTACATTGTTACTGCAAGAAATGATATCTGTGGTTGACTTTTATTTTGTCAGTTTGCACATGGTCGTTGTATCTAAATAGTCATTTATAATCTTTTTGAAAATTATAATTTTAATTGCTTAATCAAGACCTTACACACTCGATATTGTTGTTATGGTTTGTTGATTTGCTTGTTCCAGAGCGTTGAACGATAAATTGGGCAATATTATTTTTTATTTAGTGTTTCTATTAAAGCTATGATTTTTTTTTTGTTTCTTATTTTTGTAATTTATAGCGCGGGGTTTGAATCTTTATTTGAAATTAGTTGTCAGTTCGAAGCTGGTGAATTTTAGATCAATTAAATATATTACTCTGTGTAATTAGGAGAAATGTGTAATCCTTGTATTTGTGATAAATTGTGTTTGCAGGTGCCATTTTCGGTTTTGGTGGTGACTTGCAGTTTTTATTTATTGGTACTAATATGAGTTTTACTAGCCCTTCCGTCGGTTCTGGTTAGTTTGTGATCTGTCTCTCTGTTCCTTTGGTTAAGTTCCTGTATTCTGATGCAATTGTTATTAAGTTGAGTTCTGTCTTTGTATAGTTTCAGTTGAGTGGCATCGTACTATGATTTCACGATTCTTGTCATGATCTTTCTCTCTGTTCCTTTGGTTAAGTTCCTGTATTCTGATGCAATTGTAATTTAGTTGAGTCCTGTCTTTGTTTAGTTTCGGTTGAGTTGCATCGTACCATGATATCACGATTCTTGTTGTGAATAAGTGAACTTGTTGCAGAAACTGTTCATTTTTCCTTTTAGAGCAGCTAATTGTAATTTTGTGTGTATTTGGCCTGCTGTGGTACTACCGAGCAATTTATTCATAAAACAGCAATTTTCATAAAGCTGATAAAATATTTATAGTTATTTATACTGCAACATAGCAATTTATGTGAATATCTTTTCCTTCCTAGCATTTTCTGGTGACATATAAGGACCTGATTGCTAAATGTGGCTTGGTCTTTGTCCGTTTTATTTTTTATATTTATCGACTTAATAATTTTGGTTTTCTCAGCGGTTCGAACTGTATGTAAACTCAATGCAGGAACCACTAGAAGGGCATTTCAGTTTGGGCAGACATATGTGGTGAGGCCTAAAGGTAAACACCAAGCTACTATAGTCTGGCTACATGGCCTTGGTGATAATGGCAATAGGTAATTCCATTTCTAGTTCTTTCATATGGTAAATGAATCTATTCTTTAATATAGCCTAACAAGTTGCTGAGTTCAAGGGCTTCCATGCTTATTGAGCCAATGATTTTCCACTTTAACTTGCAGTATGTTGTTACATTATTAAACTTTCTTTATCTGATCTATTCTTAATGTCAACTGAACATTACTTGATAAACAAGATAAAACAAAAGTTTTTCCAATTTATGAGGAAATCTTCATTTCTTCCCAAGAAGAGAAGAATTGAGAACAAAAAAGAAATCAATTTTATTCATATAATCAAGAGTGCCTATTAAAATGAATAAGCGGTCAATATATAGAGAAATTAAGCTAAAATCGAACGAATTTATAATAAAGTAAAACCTTATCAGTATAATTAGTTTTAATCTAATCTAAACGCATATATTTGAATTAAAATCCTAATTAAAATCTATCTCTATTTTTATCTTTATCTCTATCTCTATCAACATGTCAACCTAATCGTCAATCATATATTTTTAAATTGTACGTTTTTAAGAGTTTAAGAATGCAATTATAGAGATTTAAAGAATTCCACCTTAATTTTTTTTTTTAATTCAAGTTTAATTGTGTTGTCGATTTGTTAGATTGAGTCCACTTCACAACTATTCAATATGTACGACAGGAAAATAAACTTTAACAAGTGAAATATTATTACTATCCCCTTTTATAACAAGCTTTCAGATTGATAAGAAAGACATAATTCTCAATAACAAAGCGAGCATTAGGCTAAAATTTTAGCAGTTCCTACGTGCCATCTCAATTTTTAACGTTCCTTTCTAGCCTTTTTTTTTTTTTTCTTGCTTCTCTAACTTGTATGCATCTCTTTTCGCCCATGGGGAGAAAAATCATACAGTCGAGGCTTCAAGTTCAAGCATATGATGTTTGACTTCTCCTCTTGCCTGTATCCCAACTAGCGTAAATCCACATTTGTTGCAATAGTATCAACACTTGAATAAGGATAATGATATTAGTACTCACTCCACTGTCTAATTCCTATTACTTTGCCCCTTTGACATCCCAAAAAATCTGCCTTGTTTTGAAAATGAAAACTTTCCTATTCTCCCCCGCCATGAAATGAGCTGAAAGTTATAGCTAAAACTATCATTATTGTATTTAATGATTAGTTCTTATCCATTTGCTATCTAATGTTTGGTTATGCATCAATCTAACGTGCCACTTCTATAGGTATGTGGCCAGTAGCATAATAAGTTACAATTTTATATGCAATTTTGCTTTCTGGTTACTTTGAACAGAGGAAGCGTATTTCATTTAAGGCTCAATATATTCATACATAGTTATGTTTCTTTGTCAAAGTGATTACTGCTTCTCAAACTAACTTAGCTTTGCTAAGTATGTGACTTGCTTGGCGAGCAAGTGCTCTTTATCTCATTCGTTTGATACCACCATATGGCTGCAGCTCCTTTAATTTTGTCTTCAATAATACAATCTTTTGTGGTTGAAAAAAAATTTCTGATTAAGTTGTTTTCGCAACTTTCCGTTTTGTTAGAAATAACTATTTGGACTATTATTTCTGAATAAATAGACATTTGCTTTGGTATATCAGTGAATTGAAATTTTTTCTTCATTTTTCTCCCAATTCTCCAATTATCGCTCCCTCTCTCTCTGTCTGTATCTTTAATGCACTACCTGCGCCACATAACTTTCCACGAGAATTCGCCTGGTACAAAAAGTATTCATTTGTGGCTGATCATCTTCATCTGCCAGACCTTCTTCATCAACTTATTTCATATCTATCTTCTTCACATCCCAAGTCACTCTTATATTCCTTATATTAACTCCTCCAACAGAGGATGACACAGATAGGGCAAGTAGGTGCAATATGCCCGTATGTGCAGCATTGAAGAAAATTCATGAATCTTTCTTCGAAGAATTATTCTGTCTCGAACTAGAAATATGTTTATGAAACCCATAAATGTCTTCAGATTCTTTCACATTTGAAGAAATTGACACTGATCGGAGAGCCAATTTTTTGATTCTTTTCGTTATTTCTCTACCTTTAGTGCAAGCTTACTCACATCACTGAATGTCCATTAGGGCTCAAAATAAACAACAATACTTATCTAATCCTTCAGCCACCATGATAATAAAATATTGCTTGCTCTTATGGTTCTGCAACATCACACTTAAATGTCAAGCATTCAAACTTCGTTGTTTATTCTTCAACGAAAGTATCTTGTTTATAATTTTTTGTTAGGAATCCTTCTTGAGTTACCTCTTCATTTTTTCCCAATTTCTGATCATGCCTTCCCTACTGCTAGTACTTTGTCTCTTTGGATTCTCCCACCAAAAGGAAGCGAATGATTTCTGTTGGAATTTTTACCATGCTTTTGTCGAATATCGTCGAATTCAACAACTCTCTCCACCACGTAAATCCAATCTGTAAACTTTCCCACTGATTGCAACCTTTTTACTTGTATGCCAAAATAATTGTTCCAATTGTACAAACATGTAGAGTTAAAAGCTAAATTCGTTTTTTCATTGAGATGGTCTCTTGGCAAAATAGTATAATGCATTATAGGGCTAAGAAGGAAGTCTGGAGGACTCTGGTGACGACCAAATCAATTGTATTATTTTTCACACACAACTAAGTAAACTACCTAAAATAAAGGATGATCATTCAGTAGGTTTGGCTAAGCTTAAAGTTAAATAATTTTGTTTTCGAACATGTTTAGTCATGCTTATTAGCATTTTTTTCCTGTAAAAAAATTACATGATAGTAAGGGGGATTACTATCAGAATAAGTAAATGTTTCCAACTTACACCAACAAAAAAACTTGTTACCCTCAACAATTTAAGAACGTTACAATTTTGCCAACCATGTATGTGCCTCCTAATTTGATTCTAAGCACAGTAGATTTGGAAGATTTCAAAAAACAAAAAAACAAAAAAAAACAAAAAAAAAAAAAGAACAAAAAGAAAGAAAAAAGAAACAAAACATTGTATTGAGCCTTGTCAAACCAGAACTTTGGAACAGAATGCTAATTGAGCCGTTTGTGTTTAGACGCAAAGAGTATGGAATATGTATGCTTTTGTTAAATGGATGTTATGACTATATCAAAGTTCAGCATTTTTCTGCCATGTAAATGATCAATCACTCTTTACTATAAGTGACAATTCCAACCCTTTTGTTTTCACATTCTGTGGCAGCTGGTCCAGTCTCTTGGAGACCCTTCCTCTCCCAAATGTAAGTCTACAATGTGTTGTACTTAAGCATTCACCACAGAAGTTACTGCTCTAGAATTTGTTGTTCTCAAATATTCTTTTCATATATGGATCACTAATTTCTGATCTGGTGTAGTTTAATATACCTGCAGATCAAATGGATCTGCCCAACTGCTCCGCAACAACCAATAACTTTATTTGGAGGTTTTCCTTCAACTGCTTGTAAGTTAACTTGAAATTATATTATTTTGTAATGCATGCAGAAAAGATACTACATGGTTAAGGGTGAAATGGGCCAAGACAAGCTGAATGCTTGAAAAAATTTGAGCTCGTAGTTAAATATATTATGTTAAGCTCGAACTCAATAGTGCCCGAAGTTCAATCTTTAGCTTGATCATAAAAATATGAATTTAGCTCAAGGTTCAGCTTGATTTGAGCACAGTTTGAAGTTGAACCCAACCATGAGCTCAAGAATTTGGGGGTAACCTTTTTGTTTTACTAAAAAGAAAAAAACACAGTACATTGTTTTCTAGCATTATTGCTAAAAAAACACAATACACTATTTGAGATTGGCTCATGTAGAGTGTTGCTGAGCTCAAGTCTGTGATAGCAGGTTGGTGGTTCACAAACAGGCTAGCTGGCTTTTAATTTTTTGAGTAATTTATTTGAGTAAATATTTAATTGTTTATGTTATTCAAGAGAAGAGATATAATAATAATTACTAGCAGATAATTAAGCCTTGTGACTATAGTTCGTCTAATGCTGTGTCTAATATTGTAACTTGTCATAATCATGTACCTTCACCCACATACCCTTCTGAATTTGTATATGCAAATTTCACCAACCGTTAATTATCAACTGTATTTCTTATGCTATCTATTAGGGTTTGATGTGAATGAACTTTCTGAGAATGCTAATGATGATATAGAGGGTTTGGATGCTACAGCAGCATACGTTGCGAGCTTATTGGCCAATGAACCCCCAAACGGTGAGTTCCTTCTTGCAGCTTTATATGTGTAATCCCTCTGTATATTTGTGTTGCAGAATCAAAAATGCTAGAACTTTTTTTTTTTTTTTTTCAAAAAGGGGATCAAAGTATTTCACCCTTGCCAATAAAATGCTAGATCCTTGTCACTGCCTAAATAATAGAAAAATAGGAGGTCAGAATAAGTTCTCGATTCCATCCTTTGCCTGCTAAAGGACATATGTTGAATCACTAAGGATTGTTGCTTATTTTTACTACAGAATGTTAATATTGTTCTCTGGCAACTTGGATTGCATATTTGTCTTTCATCTTCAAGGATAAGTTTCGATAACAATTTTGAATTTATTTCGCTTCTGCATCCTATGATCTAAAACTTGATTTCACTTACAACAAACAAACTCTATGTTGCTTGGAGAGTCATATCTGCTGTGTGCGCTCTTTCGGTGTGCTACATCACTGGACAAAAGTAAGTTGGATAGACACACACAGCTTCCTCCACACCTCTAATGGTGTGCATATATCCATCTATGTGTTTCTATGTGATCACTTGGAAGTGGTTTTGTATTCGTGGTACTAATACTGGAACTGTCTTTGATGTCACCTGGTATGGTGTATTAGTGCTATCATGTTTTCATTGTCTCGAATATAAGGAATCATGAACTTTCTATTAATTTAAGACATTGGGATGTGCACTTTTTGTAACTTATGTGAACAGTCAAACTCGGTGTTGGAGGCTTCAGTATGGGTGCAGCAATAGCCCTCTACTCTGCAACTTGCTTCACTCAAGGAAAGTATGAGAATGGCAGCCCATATCCAACTAATTTGAGTGCAGTTGTTGGATTAAGTGGCTGGCTTCCATGCGCTAAGTGAGATTCCTGACAATAATATTATCAGAAATGATATCTTTATTGTGTTCTGTTCATTTAGATATATTATCGTTACTGGTATTTTTTCTCCAGGAATCTAAGTAGCAAATTAGAAGGGGTAAATGAGGCCACTATCCGTGCTGCATCCTTGCCTATTCTGCTTTGTCATGGAAAAGGTATAAATCCTAAGGATATCGGATAGAAGAACTGGTATTTCTGCTGGTTGAGAAGATATTTGGGAGTAATCATTCTGTTTTAATTTTTTTTTTCTTTATTTTTCCCTGCAAAAGGACAGAGCACTTTCCGTTAAGCACAAGGAAATTCAGATTAATGTAGTGATTATCTTTTTAACGCTTGTTGCCATAATGTACATGTTGATTATACCCGTATAATCTGATGCAGGAGATGATGTGGTTTCTCATAAATTTGGCGAGAAGTCTGCAAACAAGTTGTCTTCATCTGGATTTCAAGACACGACATTTAAATCCTATTCTGGGTATGTACTTTTTCTTGCTGTCTTTACAGCTTTTCATCATCAAGTTTGCAGTAACTGATGGAGCATTCCATCGAACAGGCTTGGTCACTATACTATACCTGAAGAAATGAACGAACTTTGTGCGTGGCTAACTTCAAAACTTAGCCTGGATGGGACATCATGAGAAAATGCACATATTGCAAGTTTTAATGTAGCTTGGATGGACCAATGGTACATGGATGGATTTATTATCTATGGTTGTACGGTATAATGAATTTGATGGTCTATCATGAACCGGCACTTATTTTGGCAACGAATAAACTTTCACCATTGCTCGTATGGCTATTGGTGCTTAAATGGTACATCATGATGTTGAATCTGCCCAGTTCTGCCGATGTTACCCAAAGCAAAACTGAGGACATGGCCGAAGATCATACTATTGAATATGAAGCAATTGGATGTCCAACTCGGACCAAACAATAGAAATACTCCACCCTTGTCAAGTCATAATGGGGAAGGCTGGAGACTTCGTTCAAATGGGTTGCCAAAGTAGCCAAGTATATAACTTATTTTTTGAAAATCGATATGATTATTAAACGATATCGACGAATGCAAAAAAAGTAGCCACGCGATATAAATTGAGTAAACCAATAGGCAAGATTTCGAACCAAAGTTCCTTGGAAAAGGAAAGTAGCAAATTCTTCGTGTAAAATAATCAGAACATTTAACAAAAATTTACACTTCCTGTCAACTTTTGGCAACCTTCTTTCTAGGCACGAGCTTGGAACCAGCTATGAAAAATATGCATAATTTCACGTAAATTAAGCCCATGTTTGAAATCCATTTTTAGGAGAAATAATTTTTAGAATAGTGATTGATGTAAGAAATATGTGATGGAAAAGTGATGAAAAGTTTTTGATTTGTGTGTAATATTATTTTATTAGGAGAATGTGTAGTAGAAATGAAAAATAAAAATGAGAAGAAGAATGAGAAAGAAAAATTAATGGGTTTTAAACAGGGGCTAATAAAAAGGCTAATCTGTTAAGAATCTTGTATACTAGTTCTTGAGCAATATGAGCAGAAAAGGAGCAAAATTTCAGATGTCTGCTCTTAACTGGAAGATATACAAAGATAATAATGGATGTATATATAAAACAAGCAACAAAAGTTTTGTTCTGAAGTATACATGAAATACACACAATGAAGACAACTCTTAGAGAGTTTAGTATTCTATGAAACAGATTTCCAACTCGAAGGTACCAAATTGCAGCAACTCAGTCCAGAACATCAAACAAGGCATCATAAAAACATCTCCTCTAATTGGTTTTTCTATCTCCATCTTCCGAAGCCAGAAACATGTACATAATGTTTTCCAAAACCTCCAAAAAAAAGCGCTGCTAATGTATCTGCTACTTCGGCACAATTCTTAGTTTTGATAAAAGAAACGTTAATGGGAAATTAAAGAAAGATGAAAACGGCATATCAAACAAGCATGAAATCAAGAATTTAGCGGTAATGTGCTCTCAGTGGACTGCAGAGTTTCTTCAAGCAACAATGATTGGAGAAATCCTTCATAAACCAACGTTTTCTTCATTTTAATGAGAAAACCAAATTTCACCTCGGCGCCTCTTTTATAAACGCCACATCCCCACCTAGTGGTGGTAGCAACTTGTCTTGATCTCCATCTTCACTTTGTGTTGGCTCAAGTGGTGTTGCACTAGATGAAGAACCACTTCCATCTTCTTCTGAATGTAGTAGAAAGATAATCACGAGGAAGTTAATATTGTAAGAGAAATCTCTTGCGGAATGATTGGTCTATCATCATGAAAGGCAGAAAGGGAATCAGGGGGCAAAACTGCATTGAAGAAGTAGAAAAGACGCTTGCCTGAATAAGCAGCATTATATTCAGGAAGATGTTTAACTGTTGATTCTTGAAGACTTTCAGGAAGAAGACAGCTACAGAAAGCACCTGCAAGTTAAAGTTTTTCACAAGAGAGGGATTTAGAACACTAAACTCAAGTTTTATATTGGTGATGGCATGTTAGGTGCAAGAATCTTGCATAATGAAATTCAAATGCCTCTGAGGCGTGACATTAAACTAATTTACAAGTTGCCCATCATCATCAATCCATTAGTTTGCACACCGTTATGCAGTATCAAATATCCTTGGAAATCCTAAAATTCTCCGACTTTAACAAATTATTTTTATCAGAATGCAGGGGATATAATCGATGTCAAACAAGGACGCCAAAAAGGTAGAAGTGCCAATTATGTATTTC
This sequence comes from Fraxinus baroniana, assembly GCA_903798355.1. Lineage (NCBI taxonomy): Eukaryota > Viridiplantae > Streptophyta > Magnoliopsida > Lamiales > Oleaceae > Fraxinus > Fraxinus baroniana. Next base: position 3,233 of record CAIGRO010161075.1, on the reverse strand, counting down.
ATTTTATATGAGCAACCAAACTCCTGGCACAGATTTCGATCCGTATTGCACCCATAGTTTCTTAAATGAGCAAAAACCTGACCAATTAGGTTAGCCGTGGTTCACGTATTAAGACATGGAAAAGAACAAGACAGAGAACTTGCAAATTAAAATACAAGTAACTTGATGTGGAGTAAGGTGGTTAATCATGTTAAATGAGGTATTAAGATGGTCTCTAAGGTAAAATTCCAGCTAATAACTAACCAAGGCGGTGGAAAGAAGGTTCAGTTGATAATTAGAGCAAGAAAGAGATTTCTATGAAAATCTAGAAATGGAGGAGGCTTTTAACAAAATAGAACCAATAATGGGAAGGAAGCTATCTATAAGAAATCTCAACAGAGGAAAAGATAAATAGAGATCTTAACAAAGTTGTGTGAAAGATGAAAATCATGAAGGTATTTTATAACGATGAGATTACCGAATATAGAGGAAATATTTCTGCAAGTTATTTAATAGAATGCATATCGTTGATCTTGCAAATCTTTCAATCTTAACAAAGTTGTATGCTGAAAATCATAATGTTATTTATAACGATGAGATCACAAAATTTAGAGGAAATATTTCAGAAAGGTATTTAATAGAAAGCATATCGTGGGTAAAGTTGTGAAGATGATCAAGAAGAGAAAAGCAATTGAATATAATGGAACCAATATCCTACGCGAGGTGAGTATTTTATGGTCAACAACTTTAGTAATGAGATCTATGAGTGTAAAGAGATGGCTAATAAATGGTAAGATGTAGACCTTAAGAAATGAAAGAAACTCAAGATTCCACAAATTATAGAGATAATAGGTCACGAGTCATACTGTGAAATAATGGGAATTGATGACATATTTTGAAAATCTCACACAGCTAGTTTGGTATTATGCATGGCAGTATGGTTTCAATTGGTATAGAAAGAGTATATGATATGGTACCAAGGGAAGTGCCATGATGGATGCTAGAGAAAAAATAAGTTTCTATCATATCATTATTAAGATACGTATGGGATACTATCACAAATGTAAAAGTTAAAGAAGCTACAGTAAGGAATTGGGGGCAGTTTGAAATCCAAGATCTTTTTTATTAGAACTAATACAAAATACACAAAATATTTTTTTTAGTCATTGCAGGAATGAGAATAAAGAAAGAGTCAAAAGCAGAGTATGAAAAGGTTACAGTAATTCTATGTGATCAAAAGATATCTATCAAAGTAAAACAAAAATTCTACAGAACGATTATTACATAATCTATGATTTATAGCTTGTTGACTTATTAAAGACAAAATGTCAATAAAATACATGCAAAAGAAACGAAGGTTTTAAGATGGATATGCGATAACTTAGAATGGATAGAACAAGAAATGAGATACACAAACATCTGGAGATAACACTAACTGTGAATAAATTAAGGGACGTCGACATCTAGATAGTTGTGACTTGCAACAAGGTATATAGAAACTCCTGTCCATAAAAACAACGTAACCGCATCAAAATGTGAGGAAATGAGAGGTGACCAAAACTATCAAGGCTTTTCAGTTAGGTGCCAAAAACATTTTATTTCTTGGATATTCCAAATAAGCTAGCTCTAGATAGAGTAAAATGATGGAAAACGAATTAATAATATTAGCTTCTTTTTTGTTGTTCTAGGAAGCACTGACATATTCAAGCCTCTGAACTATCAAGATAAGATAAGGTTGTCGTGAAAAAAATCTGCATAACGAATCCATTGACATTTTTTAAAAAGCCTCCGTGTTTACTAATTGCGCAAGAAATTCCTACTGCCATCATAGAAATTATATTCAAGTGAGAACTTTGTACCTAGCCGTGCCAGCCGATTCAACCATCCGGGAATCCCTTTACCTATCAATCTCTTGCTGATATCATCAGTAAAATGATTGCAGTTCTTGGAAATGAGGTGATAGGTGTTCCCATGATACTCAGAAGCTACACTCTCAACAAATGTACGAAATTCAGAGGGAGGCATGTTAAGATAACCCAGAGGGACAGAGCATCTATATATGAAACCAGGACAGCTCTTAGGCTCCACTTCAAACACTCCACTGATTGGGAAGTCGTGTGCTCCAAACCCATATTCCTTACCATGAACTGAAGTTTTTCAAGAAAAGAAAATCAAGGAATGTTACCAAGTTATCGGAAAGCTATGGTTTGAATCTAACTCAACAGCCAGTGGAAATGTGCAATATAAAGAGCACAAAGAATACACATGAGCATATGACTGTGTGTTGCTGCGCTTGGAGGTAAATAATCCTTTACATTTCCATCAGTCAATTATCCTTGCCAAAAAATAGTAGTCATTATAATGGAGATCCGTAATAATATAATATTGAAGATTTACCAAGTTTAGACTCTCATTTTAAGAAAAGCTATTAGGGTTTAGTTTAAAAAGTTCTCTAGTATTTTATGTTATTGCTTTAGTTGTTTTCCTACTTAAATTAGACTACTTAAAACCCAATATAATGAGAGTCTATGCACATACACCTTGATATTGAATAAAAACTATAATGTTCTATCTCCAGATTCTCTCCTTATTCTTCTTCTTTCTATAATTCTGGTTATTGTTACAAGCGTCTGTTGTCACATAATAATTACCTTGATGAAATAATGCACACAAATATAATGAAAAGAGAAAAATGAAGACTGTATCAGCAATGATTACTCCATATAATGATCCTACCACCGGCAAAAGATTACTATTTACCGTAGCCTATAGTTACAAGAACGAAAGCCAATAATGAATGTAATTAGACAAATCAAGATAAAGCATTTGTCCAACTCTGCACCAAGCCAAGCATTTAAGTAACCAGAAAGCAAAATAAGTATGCAGCTTTTTATTATGTTAATGTAAGTCCAAAGCTTTTGCCTACCTCATTTTAAGTTGCTCGTGACTCATTTACAAATGCAAAGAAGATATATACTTTCAGGTTCTGTGGTTACTAAGATTTCTAAAATCCTGTTACGTTTGACTTTTAAAAAATTAAAAAAAAAATATCGGATGCGCATGGCAATATTCAAATGTTCACCAAATCCAACCACTTCATTAGCTCCAATACATTAATTTTTCCAGTTGTACAATTATGTAATGGTTAGATGGTATGGAAAAAATACAACCCTCTCTTTCCTTCTCTATGAGGGTTTGAGTGTGCGTATCAGTATCTAGCGTGTGTGTGTGCACACACAAATGCATCTATCTAT
>CAIGRO010161069.1:0-13189 GCA_903798355.1 Fraxinus baroniana | reverse complement strand
TCTGTTTCTTTTTTTTTGTTACGAGTTTTTTTTTTTTTTTTATACCCAGGTATCCACCTTACAGCGACTAAATCCTAGAGTCTACACCCTTGGCCCCTCAAGATGCAGACGGGTAAACCGCAGGTTATGCCCCAAACTGGCCAGTATTTTTGATTTGATGCATTAGGGTCTCTCTGAAGATCTTTTTAAGTGTTAATTTCTAGGTTTCTATTATTCTATATGTTCTTCCTCTCTCTCTCTCTCTCTCTCTCTCTCTCTCTCTCTCTCTCGTATATGATGACTAACATGACTCAGCAGAAGTGATCTGGACCATTACACGTCACTTGTCTCATTTGACCTATTAATTGCCTTAGTCCATTGTCTTTACTTTTCATCTTACCAATTAAGTTTTTTCTAAAATCTCTCTCTTAGTTCTGAATTTTGATTGTTAATTAGAAGTGTTCTCAACTATAAGTCAATTTCAATCCCTCCCTCAACTCAATGCACTCAAGGGAAAAGAGAAACAAAACTAGGATAGTTAAATGAATTTTTCCTTCTTCTCACAATCCTTCTCACCAAGTATCCCATTATGGATCTAGAATACAAGATTTAACCGTGCGAAATTCGCAAGTGTACGAGGGCGTTGACAAAAAATAATTTGATGAGAAAAAAGTATCGTCCTATAAAGAATAAACCTTAAATTGAATTGTATCAATCCGCTGTCAAATTCAAATGTAAATTTGATGAAAGAAAATTATGTTTATATCTAAATTAGCATACTAATTATTATTATCTAAATTTAATTCTAACTAAGCGTCCGTTTGGTGGAAATTAAAATTAGATTTTTAGTAGAATTTAGTAAAAATTAATGAAATTTATAGTTGAAAAATTGTGGGTCACATAAAATATGTGGTTAAAATTAATTATTGACTTTGACTTAAATTAAAATCTAAAATTTAATTCCTACCAAACAAGAGGTAAATATGTGAATTATGTTTTGGAATTCTAAATCCACCTATTAATATCCTATTTCCAATTCTCTACATATGAATTTAGTTTGATTTTGAAAAACGCAAGTTTGACTCTAATAATATCTAGAGGGGGTGAATAGGTATTTAATGCAGAATTTTAAAGAAAAATAATTACGAAGTAAAAAGCAACAAGTCATTTTTAATTCTTATCATGATGGTTAATCATGTAAATCAAATTATCCTACGTTGAATTACCGCACTTTAAAAAAATAATTCTCACTAGTCAAATACCACTTAATAAATATTCTTGATGTTATAAAAAAAGAATAGAACTAAATCAAATTAAAAATATTGTTTATGTTTCTTTCAAATTTATTTTAAGCATTAATTACCAAAAAAATATTTTTAACTATTCCAAAATCAATTTTATTATAATGAAAAAACAAGAATAATTCAGGGACCAACATGCAATTTTTAGAATTGAAATTGGGTCCCACACGCACCCTCACATGAGGGATCAATCTACAATTATTTTTTAATTAATAAAAGGGGGCCAGCGCGCATTAGCATCGCCACATCATCGAATTTTTTTTCAATTGGTCATCCCCACTAATTTCAACGTTATGAGTTCGTCTGTACAGTCATATTTTACAATAGATCTGGATGAGAGTGGATATGACAAAAAGTTACTTTCATTCGTTTTTAATTTCATGCAAAAATATTAGATTTTCAACCAAATTTCTGGAGGCCATATCTTCATTTTTAATGATTTTTATACTATTGAAAACGTATCGAGAAGATCTAGCCAATTATATTAAGTGGGGATCATGAAAATTGGTATACAAGAAATTATCATGTAATTAAATTTCGAGTTTTACCAACTTAAATGCCGAAATTCATATTTTCATCCAAACTTTGGGCGGTCATAATTTCTTCATTTCAAGGCCAAAATTTAAGTTCTTTATAAGTTTTGAAAGCTAATTAAAATAGTTTTCTATCCAGACTAATATTATTGCATGAAAATCAACGAAAAAAATGCAGTTAATTTGTAAATTTTTTGCAAAATTGACTAGGAATTCAATTTTCTCCCAAATGCAATATCGATAAATGATGAAATTTGTAGGTGAATTCTGAAGTATATTATATACATAATACCAAAATGTTGTTAACTTTAGACATATATATCAAAAGATGTCATTAAAGACCACAAAAAGTTTCAAAACCTTACATTCAAGATTCATAACTCAATCGAATCATGTAATGACATGTTTAAGCATGTTTTACAACAAGGAATTGAACCTAATAGCTTTAATACTAATGTAATATTTCGAAGTATGCTTGAACATGAATTTCAGGTCAAGTTTCTTGAAATGATAAATTTCAAGATCTTTGTGTGGTCGAATCACTTTGCATTTCCAAATCCAAAATTTGCATTTTCTTGTTCTCGAATGTTCTCAAGGAAATCACAATGGAAATTGATTATTATCGACAACCCAAATACCTAATTTTGTGAGTTTACATACCATATATGTGGTTCTAGGCACTTTTTTATTTTTGAGCGATTCTCCATGCTAATTTCACTTTTATTTTCCCATCTTTTTTTCTCTCTTATCTAATTGCAAGACCAAGTTATTGGAGTTATATAAAATCATGGAAGTTTGTGTGAATAGAGGAAAGTTATAGGTGTGAATTCTATTCGAACCACTCTCTCCAATCCACTGGTCACCTCATATGGGCGACCCACGACCCACATTTTCAACAATACTTCTTGACACAAACACTCAATTTGTATGTCGCCTACCAGTCGAGGGCACTTGATCACATACTCATTAGATTTAATAATTTGTGTAATACATAAATAGATAAATAATAAATTTTTAATAACTTTCAAAACGTTTATCAGTTACAGTATACTCCTAACAATTTAGACCCTTATCCCAACTGTTTTCCACTTAGTTTTGCTTTCGCTTTTAAATTTACACAATCCATGGCATGGCACCAGTTTTAGTGGATTGATTTCCAGTTTATCAATTACGAGTTTAGTTAAAAAGATGATCACATTTAATTTATCCTATTTCATCATATCCATGGTGAAAAATCTTATAATTTTATTTTTTATTTTTGGTTACGCTACTTGAGGTCAAACTATTATCAACGTAGCTACTATTCTATCGATTTCATCAAATTCGAGATAAAAAATTCTCGCTGAAACGAAATAAAACGTGCGAACCTATTAAGAATAGAGATAAACTTTCTTCTTGCTTCTTTTTTTTTTCCCCCCATCATGTCCTATTAGATGCCAATCTATTCGGAACAAAGCTACAATTTATACAATTCATCATATCCGAGGTAAAAGTTCCCCGTTGTGACAAACTAAAATGAGAAAAAAAGATTGCTTAGAGCCTAAAAGGCTATTTAGCTATCAATTCTATTTGTTGCTTTGCTGTCAACCTATATAGAATAACATTATAATTAATTTTTGCTGATTTCAACGTATTCAAAGTAAAACTTCCACAAAATGAAATGAGAAAAAGCTTGCTTGAGCTTAACATGTTCTATTAATTTTGATATAGTTTGATGTCATCTTAATAGCTCAAGATATGATTTACAATTAAGATTGGTTTCATTTTCACCATTTTATTATGGAGGAAAATCTTTGAACTTTCAATTACTTTAGGGGATATGACAATAATTTCTTCATATTATTTCACTATATCCAACTCACAGTTTTGGATAAAAAATGAGTCTAAGATGTAATTCAAAACCCTCCTTTGGAGTGGAAAATATTTATTGTTGATATATTTTTTGCGGTTGTTGATATATTTTTTGCGGTCAATATATTAAAAATAGAGACATTCAAAATGAAATGAGGGGACTATAATTCGCATTATTTTATGAATTCAATAGTATAATAAGAAAGAAGGATTCATATATTGTTTTCGTACCATATTATCTATCTCTTAGTCTATAAAGCCTATTTCATTAGATTCGAGGTGAATGAAAAAAAAAAAAAAAAAAAAAAAATGGCGTTGGGGCCAATAAATTTGGAAAAGGCGCATCCTAGAGCCTAAAAGATGCGGTATTAATGGTCCCTAAGATCTAATTATCCTAATCACCATTTTTAACCAGTCACAACTCACAAACTGGGTTGGGTTGGTAAGAAGCAAAGTGCCCAGTCTTTTAATTAATACATTTCATGCTTAGCTTTAAGTCTCTTTCAACCTCTAATGCTTTCATTAATTCTTACTAACTACTTGATTTGAGTTAACATCATGAAATGAAAGCAATAATTTTCAATGGCGTCCTCTCTTACCCCACCTTTTACGCTGACTGAATGTTAAGTATCGAGAAAGAGGAAGAAAAGGTTAAGATTTACATTAAGTTTAGTAAATAATCATGTCTAATGTTGTACCAAACATGCCCCATAAGTTCTGTATGGTACTATTTGTTCTGATTTTCCCCTAAGGATTTTTTTTTTTACCGAAAGATATTTTTAATTTTAAATTATTTTGATATTACTTTAATATAAGTCAAATTCTTGAGATAGTTATACGTTAGCATGTAGGGACGGATCCAGAATTGGATCCAAGACCGGGCTACAAAAATTCAAACCGGGCTAATACGCAAAAAAAAAAAAAAAAATTTACACATAAAAATCTGCTGGTAGTAAAAAAGACAAAGAAGAAAAACCTTACAAAATTTTTTTTTTGGGCCCCTCTTATTTTAAACATATCTATATTTGCAAGCCAAAATCTATGTTTGACACGTGGAAATTAAAAAATAATTAAGAGGAAATGGGAAATTTGTCTAGTCTTAACCCATTTGGCCTCCATTATTTGGTATTACAATTTTTGAAATAATATTCTTTTGGAAAATTAGTAGTTGAAAAAGAAGAAAAAGTTTTTTATTTACGCGTAATATTATTTTATTGAAAAATATGTGGTTGAAAAGAAGTGAGAGAAATATGTATTATAATTTTAATGGGGGATAAACTGGAGATTGCCAGCTAAAAGTTTTTAGTTGTTAATGAAGGTAAATATGCTTTACTTTATATTTATTAATTCAATATATATGTTGCTTTATGTGTTAATGGAGCATTTTTTTTTTATCCTTTCTACACTTTCTTGTTTAAAGTAAATATATATTAGTAAAGATATTATAACAATGATAGATAATTTTCAAATAAAAGAAGAGACAAGTTTTCCATTATATAAAAGGTCTAATATTTAGCGTTCTGTAGTGAAGGATAGTAAATTAAGAAAAAAATATATACATGTTTTCCAACATCATAACTGAGAGTGAGTTTGGTTAAGGTTAATTTAAAAGTTATTACCTAAAAGAAATTTTTAAACTTAGCTAAATATGTTTGTAACTTTGAAAATTAATTTAGTTACTCTCTTTCTCAAACATGTTTGGCTTTGGAACTTTAAATACAAAAATATGCTATGTAAATGTATGTTTTTACATAATTTCTCAAACAAGAAATCTCCTCCTTGTTTAGGCTTGGCCAAATGTGCTTAAGAAAAAGGTGCCAATTAAAATTTTTATAAATAGAACATTATCAATGGTAGAGTTAATTGTGAAAATTAGTACAATTTTATAAGATTGGCAATCCGTGAAAGTTTAAACGTATTTATCGATTTATCGTTATTTAGACCCAGCGTGCAGAGTTAGTCAATTATAAACAACAAATCACTTTTCAATCACACCATATCCCGACTCCTAGTTTAACCTTGGCCATGCTAGACTGCGTGCTCTTCACACCAGCTCCCGACCCTTGATATATTACCTTGACCCTTCTAGATTGCGTGTTTCTGTACCATCTCTTGATCACTGTATTGTTTATCTCCGGTGGATTAGGTGGTTTGATTTTTGATTAAAAGATTTTGTGTATTTTGATTTGTGGTTTAATGTGAAGATTTATAACTCGATCAACAAATCAAAGTTTGGATGAATTTATGGCTCAAATAATATAATGGTTGAATCTTGAAATTAATGAATGTATTTTGGATCTTCAAATGAATGATCTATATGGAAAAATATGATTCAACACATTTTGGGACGTTCATAGGGTAAAAAAACAAATATTTTAAAGCAAATGAGATTTTTGACGTTGACCCGTAGCTCGAGCGTTAGGTTAGCGCTAGATGAGCAACAAACATGTCGCTCGAGCATCAGTTTAGCGCTAGGCAGGTGATAATAATTCTGCTTCTGCCGCTTGAGCGTCGACTGGGTGATGGCTAGCGAAAATGCATCCTACTCGATTCCAACTTCTTCAAGTCCAAATCTTGATCTTCTTCTTGGATTTCTGTGACTTCTTTTGGGCTCTATCAACCCCATATTTATTTTACAATAACTTGAACTCTTCTAAACCTTATTTAATTTTGATTAATATAATTAAATCCTAATACAAATCTAATAAGTTATGATTTTTGTCTTAGAAAATTGCCAAATACAAACTGGACTTTACAATCTCTCCCTCTTAACATTTCGTGACAAAACTACCCAAAATTAAATTTCCCAATTTTTTTCAATAATTAATCAACCTATTTCCTAAAACACATGGAAACCACAAAATCGCATGAAAAGTAAGATGAAACTAACAAAACCAAAATCATATAACTAAGTTAAATAAAACGCGTAATAAAACATGAGTAACACCCAAGCATGCAATGGTTGATGTAGACATTTTGACCTTAGCACAATCAAACTTGCAAACAATTTGAGTAAATATTGAAACATTCAACATATGTAAGACAAATTACATAAACATAATCCCTGTGTAACATAAACCCAATCAAATTCACAAAAATACACATAAACCTAATCAAATTCACAAAAATAACCATAGACGAGCCATTGGAAAGCAAATTGAGTCATCCTTTATCAACTATACATGTGCAATATACTCATGTTCGAACTTTAAATTAAATAGTTGTCACTTTAAATGTGTTGATATCAGTTAAGAACATATCAATAAATACATTTTTTTTTCCAACTTTCTCATTCTCTTCAAGCTCTTGCACACATTGTTTTCACTGTCCGAACGTAATGAAAGGAAATTTAGCTTCACTCCTCGTTGACGACTTAGCTTAGGAACGGAGAAGCTAACCTCTTGCTTATTAATAATCAGAGTTTGGTAAGTAAAATATATACTTCACAAAAGCAATATTTGGATGCTCCTAATCTTGAGTTCTAAACTTATGTACTAGGTAATTTACTATGAAATAATTAATTGTGCTTCAATAGCTCCTATCATTTTTTTCTCATTTAAAATTACTTCTTGCCTCTATTATCCTTCACATAATTACGAAACAAATCACATTAACAACTCAATCCGATTGAATTTGGGTTGGAAATTTGGTGGGTCAAGTGCCCCCACAATGACAAAAGCAGACATTTTGAGTTAATGAACTCTATCAAACTTGTAACAAAGTTGTGAATACAAAGCTTAACATATAACAATATCCTTTTTTTTAGCTTGAAAATAGAAAAATATTTAGTAGCTCATAAAAACTTAAATCAAACTGCTACATAATCTATGGTGAAAAATATTTGTTCGAAAATATGAAATTCCAGTGAATAAAATTTGGTAGCTCATAAGAAATTAAATCAGGTTGAATGATCTAAAAGTTGGTAATTGTTGTGCCGAATATTTGGAATTTATATTGACATGATTAAATCATTTAATTTATATATTGTTCGTTTAAAATTTCTTAATTTCACTAAAATAACTCTCGTTAAACATATAATATAAATAGAAAAATTATTTATTTTAATATTTAAGTATTTAGAATGAGATAATTCAATATAATATTAAAGTAGACAAATATCTTGAAATCAAATTTTGGGGTCACCCATAATAAAAATTATGTGCAAGTCAAATCATAACAAAAATTAAATTAGACTTCAACTTGAGGGTTGAAAACATAAAATATAATAATTTTTAGTTTGAAATGAGATGATTCAATTAATTAACCAAAAAAACTCTCGGTATGATACCATTTCCCTGCATATAATGTTTAAATTCTAGGTACTCTAACTATGAATCATGAAAATTGCGTTCAATTAACAGAAACAAATAAATAATAATATACTCAGAAAAAATGTAAATCCATGTAAGTAAACATGACTCCTCTACTCATTTCTCAAGAAACAACATACAAGTTTCTTGAATTTATTTGTCTTTTATTCCACAAATATACACAGTTCATTCAAGATTTTATCTCTTAGATTCAGGTGCAAATTATGGCTCCATCAGATGTGTAAAGTTTGCAACTTTTCTCTGTTCTACAGCAGTTCGTGTATATCGAACTGTAGGCAATCACGTGCTTACCCAAAAATAATAATAATAAAAAATTTGAATGTTGGTGGGTCACGTGATCCACCGGGGCCTAATGTAGGTCAGCCAATGATGCCCCATAGTTTTTCCATCCCTCGAAGCATACAATATCATGTGAATTATAAATTTAGATATAAAACATAAAATTTTAATAGATATATCAAATGACTCTCCCTATATCTTATAATGAACTCCCTGAAATAAATACTCCTCTTTTTTTGCAACAAATAATAAAGGAACAACAAGTAATAATCATATAAAATTCAGAAAGGAATGGAAAATAGCATTACTCAAAAGTAGAAAGAAGAATAGTATTAATCTACCTCTTTGAGTGTTGGGTGTTTAATCTGGCAAAAGACAAATCTCCATATGAGACGAGACAAAACCAGGCACTAACAAATAAACAGAGAGAAAAGATAAAAGGGGTTTGTCTCCACATTTTTTCAGCAATTTTAGTTTTAAATATATAAACTTCCACCACAACCACCATTTAGCTTTAGTTTTGGGGCCACAGAAAAAAATAAGTTTTAAAGCCAGCTTAGCTGTTCATTCCAAAAAAATAAAAATAAAGAAAAAAGGGCCAAATTGCATAAAGCTATCTAATTATTTAGCTGTTGGGAAGTTGAGCAATCAATTCGTAAAGACCACTCAAAAGTAATTTTACTTTAAAATGAAATGGAAGGTACAGTAATGGCATTGTGAAAGGGTGCCTACTCATATTCTAAGTGTTAAACCATCTTTTCAAATACAAGTGACAGATTTATTTGTCATTAAAAACTTGACTCGGAGAAATTCAATAAATTTCTCCACTCTTTTTATAACAAGATGAATTTTGTTTATTAATATTTTATCGTATTGATAATCATCACTCGGAAACGTTTTCTGGTTGTATAAATATGCCCTCTAGGGTTAGGGTTTCCAAGAAAACACCAAGATGACCTAGTTCTTCCTAGTATGCTCTATATCTCCCCCCGGTTCTATTGTGTCTTCTAAGATCAGTTAATTTGGTTTCGAATTTCTAATTATTACCTTGAAACTTAAGGGCATTTGAGAGAGTAAATTTAAAGAAGGAATGAAGGAGCGTCAATCTATCTTGAAGAGTGATGATGACACTTCAAGGAGTTCTACAAATTCATTATCTACAGTTAGGACTGTGAGATATGGAGAGTGCCAAAAGAATCACGCGGCAAATGTTGGAGGATACGCTGTAGATGGTTGCCGAGAATTCATGCCGTGTGCGGAGGAGGGAAGCAGCGGTGCACTCACTTGTGCTGCCTGTGGTTGTCACAGAAACTTCCACAGAAGAGAAGTCCAAACCGAGGTAGTTTCCGACTGTTCTTCCCAATCTTCAAACGGCTGAAGATGGCGTAGTTAAGAGTAATACTACATACATGCGACATAAACATCTGGTGTGTGTTTTTTTGTTGATGATGATGTTTGTCTTTTTCTTTTTTTCTTCTTTCCAAAATCCACCTGTGTGCCTGGAAAGTTTGATTCGGACGATTACCTCGTCTAAAAAAAACTTAGTACAATAGGGATAGAGAATGAGACGTGTTTCTGTAACTTTTTGTGATCACAGATTGCTGTAAGACATTCTATGGTGAATGGACAGCAGTAAACAGTTATAATTTTGTATGGAAATTATTTCTGTTGAAAAGATATGCACATTTGTTCTATTTTCAATTTCAATTAAGAGAATTACGGGTTGTTAATTAATTTCTAGCTCTTTTAATTGTATTATTGCTCTAAATAACTTGACAATGAATATCGTCGAGTGGAATTTGTAGGGATTTAAACCTCTAAGTATGTTCAATATTACAAAAAGAAACAGAAATATCTGAGAACTCAAAGAATCAGAAAACACAGGCCAAAAAGTTCACCAACAAGATCTATCAACAAACCCCCCACAGAACTAACTCTTCATTAAGAACAAAAAAGTTACTGTTCAGGCTAGATTTCTCAAAATACAGATCAGGCCAACAATCCAAAACAATGGATTAACGTTTAGCAGAAGATTTAAGCCACGAATCTTTAAGAAAACAAAAGAAGAAGGTTTGTAGAAGAAGAGAGAACCTAAGAGATTTTCGCAGAGAGAGAGAGAGATTCGTAGGAACAGAATGAAAGGATTGAAAGACCTCAACTGACCCTTACCTCACTCGAGGTCCTCTCAGCCATTGATTACAATCAAAGACTGAAATTTCATATACAAACTAGAACAAACTGGGATAATATCATTGCCCAAATCATCTTCTGCCACTTGGCCACCAAATGATCAAAGATGAAAGTTAGTGAAGTATAGATTTTTCACATTCTTCACCTTGACCAAGCCGCCATGGTCTTTGGTTGCAATGTGCTTTAGAAAGGTAAAAGCGTGTTAGTGAAACACACATTCTTCACAATCTTCACCTTGATTCACCAAGCCGCCATGCTCTTTGGTTGCAATGTGCTTTACTATGTTTTCATCACTGCCCACTTCGGATGCTCAGTATCTGCAATAGAACAATTAACCTTTATTAATATTTAATATTTAGTACTAACAAAAGCTTTTTAAATTTCCTAAGAGAAAGTAGTTAGTACCCATATCATCAGTAAACGATTTTAAAACACAATGTAACCGTAGAAAACCAGCACATGATTATAATTGATACATGTGATTGTGAATATATACAATTCCATAATACATAGTATCCACAATTTAGTCTTGATTCAGGCTCTAAAATATGGACATTTCGAGGTTCTTTAAATGAAACTATAGTTTAATTTATTATATAATGTGTTATTAGGTGAAACTTGATGAATCTAAGTGGAATAGAAAGATCGAAAATTGGCAAAAAATGACAAGATCCAAAGTTTATGAACTAAAGTGTAAATATTCAAAAGTTGTGTCGGACCTCACGATGAAGATTCGAGAATGTTAGGAGTAAATCGGATGCAATTAGAAGTAAAAATAAGATTAAAATATTTTCAAAATCAATTTTCAACCTCACAAGTATGTTCAAGATTTTTAGCCCGAGATTGACTTATTTTGACGTAGTAAACATTCGAATGGGGCAAAAGTTATATCTACTAAAGTTATAGCCCTTTGAGTTATATTTACAACCCAATATGAATCGCTTCAATTGAATATGGAAAGAGAAAGTATTATGTTAAAAATACTAAAGGAAGTGAGGTGCAGATTTTTTCCCTAGAGGCAACGCCGCAACTCCACCATCATGGTGCTTAGGCGCTGCAACGCCACCCCTATTGCGCCAAGGTGCTACCTAATAAGGGCATGGATTTTTGGCTCGTTTAAAGTCCATAAAATCTGCAAATTCGGGGAAAATCCGATGATGCACTTCATTATTATTTATTATTGTTCTTCATCAATCATTAGTAGCTAAGTTTTTAATTTGAGCAAACAATGTAATCATATTCAAGTTTTATTATCATATGTGTTCGTAAATCTTTTACGAATCGAAAGTTGAGTTTTACATTTAATTAAACCACATATTAAAATTCAATAATTTAGTATAACTTGTAGAGATGTCTATGCTCATTATTGCGATCATTTTATGAATTCTTAGAACAGATAACGTGTTTAATTAAGTATTAATTCATATAGAGATATGAGATTGAATTAACTAAATAGGTTATGAGAACTCGAGAGGGGTAAATTGAATATAATAAATTCGATGGAACATTACATTAGGTTATGAATCTTAAATTAAACTTAAATGTAATCAATATATGAAATTGTTATGCCCTAATATCTATTCCATATTTGAATTTTCAATCGATCTTTGTGTGCATATTACTATTCTCAATAAGTAGATATAGAAAAACAATCACCAAATCACAATTCTTTGTTGTTCATCAAATAGAATTAAGAAATAATAAATTAAGCATTAAAGTATAGTCCTCGTAGAAATGATAATCCTGATTCAAAGGTTGACTCTATTACTTGTTACGATATCGTATACCTGTGATATAAAAAATGCAACAAGTCATACCTATTTGTCTGACAACTGTGCAATTATAGATAGCATATACATTAGTTTTAATGCTAATTACATTTTTTTTCCCTAATATGAACCCTCAGATTGTGCTTCTATAAAAACACCAATCTTGGAACGAAGTATAAGGAACCGATATGGGAGGGGCTTGGTGAGAGTATGGGCAAGTTGATCGGTGGAAGCAACATGAGATCTGCGCCTTTGGCCACTCTGAGTTTTGTTATGAATAGCGAAAGTCTGTCTCAATGCGTTTCATCCTTTAATTTGAAACCTGGATTGGCACAAAGGTAGGTAGTGACAACGTTGTCACAATGCATAATTGTTTGCCCATGGATCGAAATAAGGAGATTGCAATCGAGATTGAACCCAATACAATTCAATGGTGGTGGAAGCTACCACTCTGCACTCTGCTTCAATTGATGATCAAGTAATTGGCCTTTACATTCTAGAGCTCCAAAAGATAAGGTTATTTCCATCATTTTATTTCAAGTCCAATCAGCATAAGATAAGGCGTGGAGAGATAGTGGAGAGTTATTGCGAAGAAAAATACCATGTCAATTGTTTTCTTGAGATAACACAATAATCTTTTGACTATAGCCCAATGATTACTGAGAGAAACGGTTTATAGCAAAGGTAATGTCTGGAAGAGTGAGAGATAGATACAGTAAACTACCAACAACTTGATGATATTTTGTTGGGTCACTGAGATGTGGGCGTGTGTGCTATAGAAAGAGAATTGGTTGAAAACATTTGTTTTGATACTGGATTAGCACCAGCCATGTTCATCTGCTCAAGTAAATGTGTGATATGTTTTTGGTAAGGTAGGAATAAACCTGTGGGCATATGAAGAGCTTCAACACAGCGAAAGAATTGTAGAATACTGTTAGGTATAGTTTGGAATTTAG
>CAIGRO010161066.1:0-11037 GCA_903798355.1 Fraxinus baroniana | reverse complement strand
TTATTTTTTAAATAAAAAAAAAAAACAAAAAAACTGTATTGATTTCTTCTTAAAATCGTAAGCAATATAAGATCCTAATTGAACAAAAATGGTGAAACATATTTCTTGCATTTCATAATGAATGTTTTGTTTGGACTTTTTACTTTTAATTTTAGCCAAAAATGTATGAAGTTTAAAAGTTGCTTTAAGTAACTTTCTTTCGTAGTCATGTTTGGCTTTATTAAAAGTTACATCTTTTTAGAATTTTTATTCAAATGACTATTTTTGTTAAAAGTAAGTGTATATATATATAAATAAAGTAAATGTGCTCTTGTTTAATAGTTTATTCTTTTAAACATTCATTGGAGACATGCATTGATAATAAAGGGCCCGTTTCTTGTAAAAAAGTTTTCCCAACCAAGCTGTCTTAGATCAACTTTCTGTAAAGACGCTTCTAACGAGATAAATCGCTTTAAAAAAAGTTATTCAAACTTAGAAGCATTTCTTTACTTTTCAAAAATCTTGCCAAACGAGTCATACCAAATTTCGTAATGAAATGAAGCGTCATGCCTATGAAAAAGATAATAATAAGACATTGAGCCAATCATATAGATATCATGCACCCCTTGTAATGAAAACATTGTTCTAATTAACTAAGAAACAAAAAACAATCCAAATACTAACTACCAGCCATTGAAGCAAATTACTTCGAATAATGTATACCAAACCCAAACTGTGGATAAATTTTCCCTAATCCCCACAAAACTTTCTTGTTCCTTTGACCATAGAGTACGTAATTTCAGTAGTTTCTTGGTTTTGGTCGAATTAGATAGATATCCTTTCGATACAACCCATTGTAGGCCGTCCGAATCCGGGACTATCCAGCCAAATCATGCAGCAATTGTGCACCCATCAAATTCCTGTATGGCAAATTCTGGCTTTCACTGTCCAAGAGTGAGTATTGAACTGTTTGGCAATCTTCAATGTGGTCTCTAGGGTAGAAAAATGAGTTTTGTGAGGCTGAAGAAAATGCTAAGCTCGCCCCAACACTTGCATGGTGTAATCCCAATGTCAAAGATACGCCGCCATTGCCACCGCTACTACTGCCGACGTAATTGTGAGCCGTCCCGGCCCCACCTGCGGAATGATGATTGTATGACGAAAAGTCCAATTCCACAGCACCAAATGATGAGTCCCCCACCCTACCAAAACTATGGTGCTGCTGATGAAGCTGATCATTTTGAAGGATTTTACTCTTTTTGCCATCATTTTTCTCCGGATTGTTGACGACTGAAGAGAGACATTCGGAATCGATTCTGACAAGTTGATCATGGTTCGGTTTTTCGTCAATATTTCTTGAGGAATTTAGCTGATCACTGTTCTCATCAAGATTGGTGGTAGAATCATCGTTCAAGCCCTCTTTTTCCTTTAGTTCTTCTAAATACATTTGTTCCACCATTGGTTTCCATAGCCTCACCCTAGCATTGATGAACCAATTAGACACCTGCACAACAAACAAACAAACTCATTTATCTTACATGACAAGAAAACAATACCCATGATTAAAATATCCTTAATATTTTAATACCATAGATGTTTTTTAAGAAGATACGTTCTTGATTACATAAATTAATTCAAGGATTTTGATTTAAATAATGTAAAAAAGAAAAGGACTTGCCTGGCTTCTTGAGAGACCTGTTTGGCGGGCTAAAATGTGTTTATCTACATCACTTGGATACCTGCAGGTTTCATTAAAACTCAGTATGTACTTTTTATGTCTTGTGATCAGAATGAAAAAAGATAGAAATTAAAAACTTCAAACATTTTGAATGGATGACAGAGAGTACAGATAATGAGATGGGGCCTATGGAAATTGTATCAGAATAAAACCCCACACAAATATAACAAAACGTGCCAAGAAATTTCCAGAAAAATAAATTATATACAGTTGTAGGGAATGAACTTTGGAATCTTAATGGCGGTGGGGGAGAAACTAACAAATGTTGGCTTGTTTTACAAACTAATGATTGACACAAACATGCAAGAACCTTAGTACATGGAACAGCAAGTGGGATGTTTCTTTTTTGTTCGAAGAAAACATTGATTCTTTTCAAGAAATCTAGTTTGACCTAAACTCACATTTGTGCAATGTTAACAATTCGCACGCGTTTGGTATACAGTATAAGATAGGAGCCCCAAGGAGCTACGCTAGAAAATGAAGGTAGAGTTAAGGAATTTACGGGTGGAGGAAGTGCTCAAAAAGCCAAGCCCGAAGAACGGTAACAGATCTTTCAGGCAATCCTCGTTGAGGTCTCCATGGATGGCTTTCCATGATGTTCATTTGCTGGAATGCCCTTTGTTGCCTTAAAGTTTGATCAAGAAGTCTAAGTCTTGGTGTCTCTCCTCTCGTCGTGCCGGGAGCAGCAGTGTCTTTTGCGCCCATTGCTTTCATGGTGACCTTAATCTGCCAAACAATTCCATCTCTTAAACGCCTAAAATGCCTTGACATGGCCTTTGAAGCTAGGGCAGAATACACTGTTGCAGCCCCATTACCAGCCACTGCTTCAAATGATGATACCACAGCCTTCATCTGGTCACAGTAGTGCTTGTACCTTCTATCCACCTTTACATACAAATTAATGTAACAGTGAAACAAAAGTCTTACAAGATTGTAAATTATAGCATACAACATCTACAAAATCGAGTAGTAATTGTACATTTTTTGTTATTAACAATAGAGGGTTCCAAATTAAATGGAACTGCTGTACTGTCACCATGTAAGCATTAATGGAAGAGCCTGAGAAACTAGGTGAATCAACCACCCTTAACACTTTCAAAAAGAGAGAGAGAGAGAACACGCACACTCTCATCTTTGTAATTCATAGTCAGTGCAGCGTCTCAAATATATTTAACAGAAGAAGATAGTGTGAATCAAGTAAATAAATATACCTCTTCTAGGAGTTGAAGCAACTTGGTTTTTCTTTTCTGCAATTCAAGAATATCAAGGGAATACAAAGATTGCTTTTTTACGATGTTCTCATCATCCCATTCATTGTTCTTTTGAATCTTTTGCTTTGATGTATTCTCGGAGTGCTTTGAACCAAGATTACAGAACTCATTAAGAAGGTCTTGAGCAGGAGCCAAGTAATTTGAGTTCCTTATGTGAAATTGTTGTTGCATCATTTCTTGCTGTCTTTGAGTATTCACTACTGACCTAGAACTTGATGGACCAAACCTTAAATCATCTTGTTGTCCAAGATCAAAAGACTGATGAATCCGAGTAGTCCCAGGATTTGATGAACTCAAAGAGAGTGAAAGGCGCCTTTCATTTCCTTCACCAGGAAAAACACACCTCAAAGATGGATCATCCACCATCAATCTGTTCTGGTTATTCCAAGCTGATGAAGAATCCATCAAGTTCTCATTTGTTGTATCAGATATACCTGTTAAATCATGACTATAAAACTCGCTTGTTGATGTGGGCTTGGACGTCGACGCACCGCCCCCAGGCTTGTTGAAGAACTCCTTCCACAAAAGTGAGGTGTTTTCATTCTGTTGATGCAGATTCTTTGGTGGAAACCCTATCATTTCCATTCCAGCAGTCAAGTTGTAGATCTCTGAACTATGCTCAAATGGTTGCAACTGGCTCACCAGATGAGTCTGAATATTTCGATTTCCAGTCGAAGAATCATGATCAGTGTAGCAATATCCAGTAGATGCAACCATTTCCCTTGTTTTCTCTTCACCACTTTGATCCGCCATACATATAAACCTTCAATCTCCGATTTTGTTTCCTTCTTCTTTATCTAGATTTTCTTGATTTTGTTACTGAAAATCAAGAAAGACCCACCCCATAAATCAGAAAAACAATCTTCTTAGCCAAAGTTCTATCTATATATCATGCAAAAAAGTTTCCATCTGTGTGTTCTCTGTGTGTGTGTGAGAGAGAGAGAGAGAGAGATGAATATGAAAGAGTGGACTATGTTGAGATGTTTATGTTAACCATATGAGGAGGTGGTTGAGGTGGGGTTTGAGGGGGAGGGTGAGGGTGAGGGGTTGGTTTAATTAAATAAAATTAGTTATTATGAAAGTAATGCTTTTAAAAGTAACAATTTCCTAGCATCGCCTTTCCTACTTCTATATTTACATTTTTCATATATATGTTATGTTGATCTTTTAACGTGCTTTAACTATGACGTACTTTCTATTAACATTATTAATAAAATTTTGGGATGGGTAAATAATGAAGATGCTACAGAGATGCCAACCCAATTGAGACATCGTCCAAGTTCCCATATCCAACCTTCTTACATAAAAGACCCGATTTTGTTGCTCACGTTTGATCGTAGTAAAAAAAATTATTTTGAAATTTGCTTATAAGTTTAGGGAAACATGCTAGGCTTGCTTTGTTTCTTACTTTCTTAGACTTGTGCCCTTAATAACCCAACAAGAGATGGCATGCCATGAAGCCAACCTAGGAAGGAAGATACACAAATAGGAGTTGATGCTGATGACCCATATTTTGATCATTTGATTTGATCTTTGGATCTTTCTCTCTCCTCTTTCTCTCTCTTCATGTAGGTCAATTTAAAATACAGACAAACTACACTTCCTACAAACCTACTCAATTATTACATACTCCCACCAATCAAAATATAATTTTTAATTCTTAGAACCATCCAAGAATTTTAAAACTTATAATATGGACTTTTTATAATCAGCTCTCGTTCGGCCTCAGTGCTCCCATTAAATTAGAATTTATTTTTCTTTCTCTTCTCATCAACTATTCATTTTTTAATAAAATAATATTACATATAAATTCAAATATTTTTCCTTCTTTTTTAATTATAATGTCGGAACAACGAGGGTCCAACGGGCGCTGAGTCTCATTGAAAGAAGAAGCAGATACTTTCAAGAATGATAGATACAAAAAAAATATCTGTATGTACTGATAGGGTGAGAATCCCCAGATCTGGAGTTAAACTAGTTTTTTTGCAGGCTTTTTCAGATGGGTTTTAACTATGGAAAACTAGAGTGGACCCGGCTGACATATTCTGATGATATTTGCTTTCAACACAGAGAGAGCTTTGGGAAGAAGAGAATGTGTGTTGTGTGTGAGAAAGAAGGGGATGGGAATTAGATGCCAAAATTTGTATAGGGTTGAGATGAGGTGGTCCAATATTTCTATCTAATTTTAATTAAATCTACCCTTATTAAAGCCCTCCACCAAAAAATGGGACCAGCATCTTCTTTTTTCAATTTTTTTTCCACACGCAGCCAAAAGGCCCAGACCCCCACCCCAAAACTAGGGGTGGGAAGAGGTGGGGGCAGACGGTTTGCCCCACTTTTGAATCGAACCACACTTCGGTGAGGCGAGCTGGCTCAGATGCTCTCGACCCATTTAACCACTACCCAAAACACATTTTTCACCACTTAGTGGAATAATTTTAGAAGAAAGTTTTAAAAATGACGCTCGTACAATGTGCAAAGTGAAATAACTTTTAAAGATTTATTTTTAAGTAAAATAGCTTAAACTTCTTATCGCTTGCGTGTTTAACCCCACTTAAAATCATATTTTTCTAGATTTATTTGATAGTATGGTTTGTTTACGGTCAAAATAAGCACCTAAACGTGCATTTTAAGTAGAGTCAAAATGGTCGTCTTTCCAAACTAATATGAATTGACATCAATAAGGGTGTTCAAAAGTCTCGAACCGAACCAGACCGGACCAACCGAACCGAATCGAGCGGTTCTTCAAAAGTTAAATACCCGAACGGATACCCGAATCGAGAACCAATTGATATGGGTCGGGTCTCGGGGTCTAACCCAAGAACCGAAGAATCGAATGAGAACCGAAGCTAAATAAATTTTTTTATTTTATTTATTGAATTAATTAAATTATTTTATTTTTTTAAATAAATTAACAAATTAATTAATTAAATCAGATCATTCATAATTTTAAGCTTTTAATATTAATATCTACTTTTTGACATTTGTATGCATTGAATTAATGTTATTCGACATCTAGTTATTTATATACTTTTGAATTGGGCTACGTTAGTTTGTAAAAGTTACGAATGAAATATCATGAATTATATTTATGTAGTGTTGCTGTAAATGTTAAAAAATTTAATTATGATATGGAATCGAAAGGAATCGAACTAACCCGAACGACTCCATAATCATATTTGGACCCTACGAGTCTATTTATTAAATACAAGAAAGTTTGGAACCGAGCATAATCGAACCGAATCGACCCACGAACAGCCCTAAACATCAACTCAATTATATCGACCTTCATTCAGTTAAAATTTACTCTATTCAATCAAAATTGATCAACAAAAGGCAAACGCACCAAGAGTGTGGGCTACTACAGGTTCACCGATTAGGTCGGTTAGGGCTGAGTTCGGGAGGGTGCGTACATTTAGCTCAATGATCATCCATTCCATCGTCTATTGTGACACACATGCATGCTTAGTGATTGTCCAATCTTAAAAGTTATTCGTGAATCAAAACCGTTGAATTGGCAACTAAAAGCGCGTACCAATGTGACTGGACAATCGGCTAAGATTTCATTCTCGTACACAAGAAATACGCCACTTACTCGAGCACTAGGAGTTGGTGCAAGATAGAATCTCCTCTTATGCTTGTAACATGGATTGGTGGTGATGTAGTCACGCGAAAATCACGTGTGGACCTTTGAATCCATACAACTTTAATTTTTGTCTCTTAAAGGGAATGTGGTCCTCTACACATACAGTGCATACAAATATATTTGAACTTCTCTCGCGTGGAAATTTCATCTTACCGTAAATTGGGGGCAAATTACAATGAAATCAAAATCGGTGATGGTCCCAATTGGAATTCATTTGACAAGTTTGATCAAATTCCCTAGCAATTAAAAAAGAAATTAAATTAAATTGGATTCATCGAAATGGGAATCGAACATTTCTTCTTTATTTATTGAATTTTCGAGTTGTAGTGGGGAAATTCAATTGCAATGCATTCACATACACCTCTAGCTACTTTTTCGACCCTTTATATACTTGAGAGGACTAGAAGTCAAATCGAGGCTAGACCAATTTTATTTTTTTGGACGAACTTATAATCTTTGCTTAAAAAGAAAGATTTGAATATTGATCACGTTTTTTGAAAATTAGACCTTACCTACCTCTAGTCCACATACATCTTTTATGAATTAATTATTCTTTGTATATTTAAGTATTAGATTGTTATGTTCTTAATAGTTGTTTGGTGTTTGTGGGCATGTAATACATGTATGCATGCATACATGTATATGTATATGTATATGAATGTGTATAAATATATACATATAGAGAGAGATGCATAAGTGATACTTGCAGTTATAGTAAAAGTGAAATGGTATGATCATATAGAGGTGCAGATATTTCAGGTGCAAAAAGGAGTGTTTAGTCTATTTCAAGTTCATCGAAACTTGTATATACCAGTTGGTTAAGCAGTCATAGAGTCTTAAAATGATTATTGGGGTGGGGTGGGGTGGGGTAGGGTAGGGATAGGGTAGGGATAGGTGTAGGTTTGTCCATTTTCTTTTGTGGACCATTCTACAACCTCAACTTTCAGTAACTAAAACAAGAACCCTACAAACCTGTGACTGGCCTTTTAGGAGCTCAGCTTTTTTTATTGTAATTATTAATGGGCTCGCATGCATCTATGGAATCGAATCAGTTCCAATGATCTTCAGTTTTGTAAATCATAATGTTATGGTTAGGACTAATTAATTGCCTAATGAATGGTCTAAGGCAAAGCTTCTTCTTCTAAGTTACGTTAACTTCGTGCAGAAGAGTTTCATCAAAAAGCTACATTAAAACTAACTTCTTTGAAAAGTTTTTTAATTTACGTAGAAAACAGTTTCAAAAAATTATTCAATGAGTTCAAATGTAGCTTCTTAATTTCAGAAGTAAGTTTTTAACTTTTCAAAAGTCTTACCAAACGGACCCTAGATGATCTTGTAATAATTGGTAATAACTGTGTTAAGTTGAACGATACAATCATAATTTGTTCTCTCATCTTGTAATGGTGTGATTTGCAAATTTAGTTGAGAACATTTGATGCAATGCGGGATATGGAGTTGGCCTATATGGATGCGTTCGACCGACATTGGAGTCGAGACGTTCTAAAATGTGCTTGTGGATGGACGTTCTAAAAGGGTTTTGATCTATTATGCTATTTTATATATGCTTACAAGACTTTTAATCAGTCAAGTGAAGCTTATGCCCTTATTAGAAAAGTATTAGTAATGGAGAAAGAATTGATTTCTGAAGAGTCTTGAATGCATATATAGAAAACAGCTCACTTTGATCAAGACCCTAAAATATTACGAAAAATACTACAACGACCTTTCAATATCTTTAACGCGCTTTGATTTCTATTAAGTCATTGTTTGGTTTAGCTAAAAAGTTGATAAAATTTAAGTTCAAGTCAATAATCAAATTTAATTACACGCTTTATGGGATTCACAGTTTTATCAAAATTTACTAAAAAATAATTTTTTAACAAAATTAATCAAAGGCTAAGTATCTAACCATTGGAGTGAGCTAAGGTGAGAATTAGGTAAAGAAAACAAAAAAAAAATGATCATAGGCTTTTAATATTTACAATTATTGGCACTAGGTTTATTATATTTATTATATTCTTGAATTATTTTTTAATTCAAGTTGAAAATTACTTTGTAAAAGTACATTTTTCATTTTCAGCGCGAAAATATTATGAACATTTAATTTTGAATAATGGAATCAAATATGTAGATCGTAATTTTTAGACTAAATATAATTAAATAAAATAAACCACCTTTTTGAAATAAAATATATAATTCGTCATCTATATATATATATATATATTTTTATTTCTTAGTGTTTGTATGATTGTACGTTCAATAGTATTCTAATAGCAATTAACAAACACAAATCATGACCAACTTTCATCAATTTAAATTTTCTTATGCAACCTTTGAAATAAATTGTCTTGGAGTGGGGTGGTAGGTAGCCTCAATGTGGGGAGCCTCAACAGCAAAAGTTCTTGGTGGTACCTCTATGTCTTGTGCCATGTTTTTTCCCCTCTTGCCGCCAAATGAAAGATTTTAAATTATAAGTAAATTTTTGATCGGTATATTTTATAACATGGATTATCTACTTTTGACTTTTCTTTTGTGTTTTATGTTTTAGACCAGCGATTTCACTGCACACTTGTCATTTTTAGTTTATATAACCTTTATTGACTTAAACGTCAACTTCGTTTGAAGGATTCAACCGTCAACCTTTCTCGATGTTCGTGACATACATTTCTAGACAACATCGAATTGTTTACATAATTCTTTTGGCACTAAGGGTTGGTGTGACTCTTTTATTGAAGGTGTCTCATTTTCTCTTTTCCAAAATTGACCATTCATATATAGCCAAAGATTATTCTAAGATGGAGAAATTAATTTTCCAACAAAAAAAGAAGAATTATAATGAGGTTATTTTTACTATCCATAGGTTATAAAATTGAAAATTCAGTCCTATTAAGTTCATTTATATTGTAGTCACTTTCGTGGACATATCAAAGGCCAACTGTTTCGAGAGTTCCTTAGAATTGTCATTGTATGATCAAAGAAATCAAACAAAACTCTACATCTTGTCAAAACAAAGGTAAACACTTGAAAAATTAGGATGACAATCTTTTTTACTGTTTTTTTTTTTCATCGAAGAGTTGCATTATGAGTACTTGACGAAATTTGATCCCAATACCTTTGATTGATCTAAGTTTAAAGGGATTACTTTCATATTGGTTTAAATATGATCAAGTTTGATATGTTGCCCTCTCGTAAGATGAAATTTGAAACTCAGTAGCCCAAAAAGCTCAAATGAATGATTGGATAAAGGTAGCTTATACAGACAATCAATTGAAGATTGGTATTTTTAGACGAATCACCACTGTGCTCGTTAAATATAATATCTTATATAGTTTACATACGAAAACAATGATCAACGTATAAGAATTTGAATTATTTCTCTTCAAACTGAATTTTTATTAAACCACCTCCACATGAGCTTAATATGTCAAAAAAAAAAAGAACATATTCATTTATTTAAATTTAGTTTTCAATGTCGTTAGCATTATATTGAAACAATGCGCTTGCCCTTTTGTCTCCTAATATTAATTTTCTTTCATAATTTTCTTCGATCCTTCTTGGCGTGCACTCTGCTAATTAATTAGCAGACCCTTGAAAGATATATTGATTTAATTTGACTTAGAACTAGTTTGGTGCACATTTTGGAAGTAACAATGCGTTTCTATTGTCACTACACTAGAAACTGCTTATGGCAACGCGCGAAAAACATTGTCATAGACTTTTGGCAACATTCGAATGCACGTTGCGGGGTTTGATGTCGCCGTAGAATTCCAACTTTTGACAACGTGCAATGAACGTTGCCTAGGATCCTATGGCAACGTGTAATGAGGAATATGTGGTTGAAAATGAAGGAAAATTTATTGATATGATGGAAAATATTATTTTATTGAAGAATGTGTGGTTGAAAATGAGTAGAAAAATAAGAATGAAAAAATTAATGGAGCTCAAACAAGGGCCTAAGAAAACATCCAAGTTCTGGAAGTTAACCGAGTCAGTTTCTTAGAAATTTCTCAAGCATTTTCATTGGATAATGGTACGAAATTGTGTGTAATAAACAAAAATGTATCTTTCTTAGGTTTAAATCATTATCAAACATTGTCCTATTTGTGTAATGGTTTGTCTTCATAGAGTATTACTAAGAGTCCGCTTTGTGGGGCCTTTTTTTTTTTTTTTAGGTCAATTTTTTTTAAATGTTTTTATAGTCAGACAAAATACTTTTAGAATATTGTTCGAAGAAATTTAAAAGTAATTTTTTTAATTTCAAAAACAATATTTGACTTTTCAAAAATCTTACCAAATGAACCGGATGTAAAACAAACTACCTTCAAGTATGGCTGTAAGCAAAAATCGTCAAACCGAAAAATCGAACCGAAACGGCAATTTAGAAACCGTTGGTTTGGTGCCAC
>CAIGRO010161053.1:0-13782 GCA_903798355.1 Fraxinus baroniana | reverse complement strand
GAACAAAATGAAAATAACAACTAACAAGAACTTAAATACAAATAAAAATGAAATAATTCAAATACAACATAATAAGAACCTACTACTTCATACAACACTAACATATCCTCGAGAAATACACAACCCGTGCATAGCACGGGCGAAAACTAGTATGTGTGTGTGGAGAATATAATTTTGTCGGAATTCAATAGGTTGGTGTTCGTTCGTACTTCACAGTGTAATCCAACTAAAAAAAGCCCACCTTTTTTTTTTTATTTTTTTTTATTGGAATGGGAAATACCTTGTTTGGCATATTTTCCCAAGTGATTAAAGTGTAAAGCAAATTCAAAGGTATTTTACGCATAAACATAGAGAAAATAATGTGTATAATGAGTTTTGGGTTATTTTATTTAGCCATCATTTATTCAAAATTCATTTTCAATAAAATAATTTTATATGTAAATCAAAAAAAAAATTCTTATTTTTTAACTATACATTTTTCATGAAATCATTATTCCAAAATACATTTTTTTTTCTCTAAAATAAGGATCAAACAAAGTTTTTTTTTTTTTTTTTTAAAAAAAGAAAGAAGGGCAGCACCTCCATATTGTTTAATAATGAAACCCTCGCTTATGACGGAAGAAAATCATGATTATAATTACTTAGGAAATCGAAAAGAGTGATAACCATAACGGTCTAAATAAATCAAGCCTGGGATTTAAAAGGAAAATATGTTATAGAGTCTAAAAAGGACGTGTTACCACTAGTACCAACTCGAGCCAATAAAATCCACCTTCGTGTTCGTTTCCTTATAAACATGGCCAACCTTCACAAGGGCTTAATAAGTTAATCTTTTTTATATAGAAGTACAATTCCCTGTAAGTAATACCAGAATTAGACTATAACTTAGTTATGTCGATGCACAAGATGAGTCTCGAGTTGCATCAAATGAAGTAGTGTGCCTCTTTGGATTTTGATGGTCGAACAAAATTCATAGTAGTTGGAAAGACAATTGTTTCCACCTAAGACGAGGACATCTATTAGGCCCTTTTTGATACGGTTTATTTTTCATGGAAATTTCCAAGTTCCAACTTTTTTCTTGTTTGATAGCCAATTTTTTCTTGGCAAAACATTTCCCCCCCAACCCTCCACGTGATCCTTTTTTCCAAGTTTTCATCGAATTGGTTTTCCCAACACTTTGCTGGGAAAATAGTTTTCCAATTTTATTTTTTTTGACAATGAAAATAAATTCTATTCACAATTGTAAAATTCTTTTTCTCTTTCATGGACAATTTTCATGGAAAACAAGACCAAACGAACACCAAAAGATCCAAAATTTCAACATTTTTCAGTGAAAAATTATACCAACCAAACACAATTAATTGACAATTCTCAGTAAAACAAGTTATATACAATTCAATTTCCTGAAATTCATTTTGTTTCCACCAAAATTTCATTCTTACAATCGAACGGACCCTTAGAGTAAAGAGTTTACACTTTGATATGACATATGATTCTTTTTTATTTAAATATAAAATAAATCATTTAAAGGATAGAGAACGTACAAACAAAGTCCAGCAATCGATTAAATATAGAGTTGATAATGAATTTATTAAGCAACTGAGTTATTCTTAACGAGTAAGATTCATACAAATTGAATCAATTTTAGGTGCATATTTGATACAGTACATAATGTATATGTCAGAAGCATAAAATAAGGAGAGCCAACAACTCCAATATAGAACATGATCATGTGTCTAACTTGATTACTCTTCCTAGATTCACAAAAATTCTGTCGTTTTCGATTATATTTTACTTTATATAAATTTGATTTGATGTTACTAAGAATTATTATCCTAATTTGTCTCAATCTTGCCGTTGAGTCCGCAAGCGAAGAGAATTTGACTTCATTTTAATCAATTTCGAAAGATTAGGTAGTGAATAGTATTTCTTAACTCTAATAAGTTTATATAAAAATTTTCTATGCACAATTTTTTCTTTTATGTCTTCTTACTTCATCTTTCAAATATCGAAGAACGACTCAATTAACACTTAGAGGGGAGGTGAATAGGTATTTTAAGCGGAATTTAAATTTATCAATATTTAAGACAAGTCACTTTAATTATTTGATCCTGATGAATTCACATGCAAATCTAACTTATGTTGAATTGCTACAATTTGTAATTTACAGAAAGTAAATAACACCAATGATTGACGACTAAAAAAAACCTTTGTGGGATCAAAAAACTTTAGACCCAAGGCAGTAAGAATCCATTATATACGAATATACTCAGACTCGACTAACTCTAGTACTCTCTGACCTCCTGACTGTAATTACCAGGACATTCCTGAACTGCGTACTCATGCACCAACTCCTGCCTTTTGAAATCGTCTTATCTCATGTGAATTACCGAGAACTCCTTGTTCTCCTCTAATCGGAACTCTAATTTCCTTCCTCAATCTTCAAAACTCTGATAGATATTTATGAAGTGGGTGGTTTTAGTGTTTTGATACGATGGATTTGATGTTTTCTTTGTTTGGTTGAATCAAGAGAAACTATGGATTGATGTAGGATCTTGAAAGAATGTTATCTCATGTAGAAATATGTTCAACCAACCTTTTTCACTAAATGGGGTTTCTGTATTTATAGTTTAGAGGTTTTGGGGGTGGTATAGAATAAATAGAATTCTTGAAAAACGCAAACTAGAATTTCCCGAATGACACCATCGCAGCGGTATGTGAGCGTCAACGTCTTTATTTTGAGCGCTCGAGCATCATTTTGACAGTAAAGTGGCATTATTGACTCTTTGATTTTTAAAACTAATTCTCTTTATTCCGTACTTGAATTCAAGAACTTCTAATTGATTTATACTAACTTCCAATTAACTCTTTGATTTTTAAAACTCTTTATAACTATAATTTTGTCTAAATATTGTCAATAACTTGGAAACCTAACAATTTTGAATGTATTTTAAATCGTTCTCATAGAAGAATTTAAAGGAACGAGAAAAGAAGACGTGTTAGTGAATTATGAAAAGTTTTTGAAACGGTTTTAACTTTCAACATATTTCCAAAACATAATTCAGGACAGAGCCATCTTAGAAGATACCAACAAGTATCCTGGAAAAGGCAAATTGGGAGAGAGAAGAAGTTCTTCGAAAAGTTATTGATGTGATGAAAAATATTATTTTATTGAAGAATGTGTGGTTGAAAATGAGTAGAAGAATGAAAATGAAAATTTTAATATTTACCAAACAGGGGCTAACTTCGATTACTAGTTATGTCAATATTGATGGGATATGTTTTTCCTTGAAGATTCATCATTATTAGAGATTATCTTTGATTTATGGATCTAAATAGAAGTGGTAAACCGATGATGATGATGAATAGTATTATTCGACTTGCTACTTCCTAATTAACAAAAATTAGAACAAGTATCTTTCTTTCTCGAATTTTCATGGTCACAAGTTACAAGTAATGAAATATGATATTTACAAAATAGACTCTTTAAATATAAGATATTTTTTATTGTAAAAAGTCAACCCTTAAAATTATATTTCAAGAAATTTTAAGAGCATTTTCAAGAGACACTTTAAACTGATGATATCTCTATTTTAAAGAGTCAAACCATTAAAATTATATTTCATGAAACTCTTTAAATTAATATTTTAATTTAGAGCGAGATCGCTCTCTAATTCAATGCATTCAAAATATTTCAATTTTCAATGGAGAAAAACAATATAATAATTTGGAATGAAGTTGGTGAAATTAAAGGATAGGTAAAAATATTAAATATTTCTTGAAGTAATAAAATTAATTGTTAAATATAAAAAGCATGTTAAAGGACTTAAAAAATTTTCTCTCTAAATTTATAGAAACTAACTAAATTATAAAATATGTTTTTTTTTTTTAAAAAAAATAAAGAGTCTCTTATTGAAATTATAATATTTAAGATTATTGAAATTCCAACCTACTTTGTTTAAGCAAATTGACTTTCTCTGGTAATGAATGAATGTCATGATAGGCGATCATGTTACGTGGGGGCCAAAAAAGATGAAATAATAATTCTCAATTCCAATTATTTTACCGTAACTTATAAGCAAGTTTTTGTTCAGACAAGAAAAGAGAAAGGAATATGTATATATAAAGTCAAAGCACAAGTTGGCTAGTTGACCACGTGGCATGGGTGCAAGCCCTTTGCCTTGATTCGTTCTCTACAAGAAGTGCCAAATTTGATATTTGTCACATTAATTTTGAGGTTTTGGTTATTACTAGTTTTTTTTAGATAATATTATTTGAAAATTTCTTTTTAAACTTTCGATGCATTGTATTTATCTTAGCTGGTTGTCAATAGGAAGATATTTGCACGTAAAGCCTAGAATATATAGGTGAAAATGGTTTTGCTTATGCCCGAGTGTGGTGGGCAAGAGGGATTATAACGATAATTATTTTAAAAATGATATTTAACTAGAAAACACGTGTCTTTATTTAGACGAAACTGTTGTTAAAACAAGAGAATGGAGAAGGAGATAACAATGATAATAGAAATAATATTGAAAATGAAGTAATATGCTTGAACACGTAATCGCTATCCTCAAACGATATTTTTCCCTCTAGAATTATTTAAATGCTTAACGGGTTCACCAACAAATGGATTGAAGGATTATAACAATCCATTAAAAAGAAAACACTTAAACATGTGTTTTTTTTTTTCAAGAACTTGAAAAACACTAGGACTTTTGTTTGTGATAGAGAATTGAATTGA
This sequence comes from Fraxinus baroniana, assembly GCA_903798355.1. Taxonomy (NCBI): domain Eukaryota; kingdom Viridiplantae; phylum Streptophyta; class Magnoliopsida; order Lamiales; family Oleaceae; genus Fraxinus; species Fraxinus baroniana. Next base: position 9,038 of record CAIGRO010161053.1, on the reverse strand, counting down.
TAACACTTTTTGTGGTTCTTTTATATTGTTAAAAAACATTTTTAGATTATGGCAAACTATCACTTATTTATAATTTTCCAAATATCACCATGAAATAGTGCTAATCATCCATGAAAATGTTGAAACTTTTTATGAAAAGCCATCAGAAATCAAAATTTTGAGGAAAAAAAAGAGCCTAACGGCTAGTTTTGATAGCCTAATTATAGATTGGGCGATAGCTCTGACTTATTTTTTTGGCAAATTTTCTTCTATTTTGGATCTAAACATTGATTTTTTCTTTTCCTCAATATACAAAACATGTCCGATTCTCCCTGTAATCATAATTCTTGAACAAAATTATAACAATCCCCCACTTGATCAAAATTATATGGATCGCACTAACAATACTTATATATAAAGATTAAATAACGTTTGATTTGAATATAACCATAGTGTAATCCTCACAAAGTATCATCAAAATTTTAGGTTGTATAATAGTTTTGAACTAGTTATTCCTTGTGATGACACTTACGCAAACACACATGAGTGTCATGTGTTTCATAAGTTCCTTAAACTCGCTTAGTACTATTATAACATTGTGCTTATCTTATTTGTTGAACTTTTAAAAAAGAAACTCCAACTCTCTATTGAGTCAGCATCACCTCGAAATTTATTTAAGTGAAATTCTTTCAGTATCTTTGTTACTTCTAGGCATACTCGTACTTAGTACCAGACTCCAATAAAGCTTAGACTTCAACTTTCCTTTAAGTAAAAAATAGCATTATTAGCTTATTAAAGGGTTTTTTTTTGTGGAAATAATAATGTTGAAACTATCCAATTAACGAATAGCTTCTTGTTATCATTTGAACATGTGAATTACTGCTTTAATAATGACTAGTAGGGTTGCCGTCATAGATGACTCTTTTTAATTTAGAAGTTTCCACCCCATCTTACTCGATATATCTATTACTAACACTCTATTAAATTTTTTAGTTAAAGGATCCGCAAAATTCTCATTTAACTTAACGTAATTTAGGAAAATTATTCTACCGTTGATTAATTTTCTTACGTAGTCGTGTTTTAACTTATATGTCTAGAATCAGGGGCGGACCCAGCACCTGGCCAGCTCCTGCAGTCGCCCGTGCTGGGTCCGTTGGAAGCTTCAGGACTCGCCGCCGGAGTCATCGTCCGTCGGGAAGAAGAATTGAAGAAGAAAAGCCGCTAATTTTTTTCTTTTTCCCCCTTTCCTATTTTTTGATTTGTTTGGGCTTTATTTTTTTTAAAAAAAGGCCCAATTAATGACCCAATTAACCGATTTTGTTGCAATTGAAATTTGTAAGTCCATTAGATTAGCCCACATTCCACAACAAAACCAATTTAACCATTTGTTTAACCAATTGTCCGGCAGAGAGGGGGAGAACGAGTGAGTGAGTGACGAGGGCGAAATTGACAGGTGGACGGAGTCACGGTCACGGAGGAGTGAAGGACGGTGGTCGGTGACTCGGTGGACGGTGTGGTCACTGCGGTGGACTGGTGCAATAGCTGCTGGAGGCTGGATCTTCGAGTCTCCGACCGTCAGTACAGGTAATAGGCTAATAAGTAATAGCTCAAAAATCTTGCGATTCTTGCCCTTGAAAACTTGAAATCAATATTGCTATTTTCTATTTGCTACTTGCTAGTGCTTGTGAGTTGTGATTTGTGAGATTTTGTTATGAATTATGATTCTGGATTTCTGGGTCACTGGCCGTGATCTCTCTCTCTCTCTCTCTCTCTCTCTCTCTCTAGTTTTTAGCTTTTGTAAATTTGTGATTTATGAATTATGAGAAAGAAGAATTTATGTTATATTATTGTTTATGCTTATAATTTTGAATTGTATAACTTGAATTGTGATTTGGCAATTTAGGGTTTTAGGAAATTGGGGATAAGGAAAAAAAATTAATGGTGAAGATGTTTTGCAGATTATGGAGCGATTTAATTAGTTCATTTAAATATGTATCGAATTATATTTTCTGCTATAACGATCGTCGCCGATCAATTGTCTCCGCGACTCTGCCCTAGCTGACCCAAGCTTCTGGGTCCGCCCCGTCTAGACTTCCTGTTGAATACCACATTATATGCTCTGCTATCTGGCTTCACTATTACATGTGATAAATATCGAAGATAAATTATTCAATCCTAAAGGTATTTCATATAAAATATTCTTAAGTTACTCACGAATTCAATATCACACATGATAGATATCGAAGATAAATTCTTCGATCCCTAAGGTATCTCACATAGAAGATTCTTAAGCCACTCAACTTCTTTTCGAATATTAGTTAATGCCACAAATTTAGATTCCATGGTTGCATGTGTTATACTTATACATGTTTGTTTCTTAGATTTCCAAGAAATGACACTTCCTCCAAGAGTGAACACCCAACCTTGAGTAAATTTACTTTCATCAGTGCTAGATATCCAACTAGTATTAGTAAATTCTCCTAATATAGCCGAAAATTAGAATATTGTAGACCTAAGCCTTTTGTTTTCTTTAAATACCCAAAACCTCTCTCAATGACATCCAAATATTCCTTGCTTGGATTACTATCAAACTCTCAATGACATCCAAATTCTTATATCAAATTAGAGACTTCGATTTCTTTTGTATAGTTTGTGCGAGTACAATTTTTAGATCTCGAGCTTTTATCAATAGAGATTTTTCAAGAAAAACTGATTAAAAAATGTTGATTATGTGAAGAAATTGTTTGTATAACGCGTTTTTTTTCAATTGTAGTGTCATGTAAATTGTAAATGTTGTTTATGCTAAGCAATAGTTTAGCAATTATTTCATATTTATTTAACTAAAGTTTAATTATGATATATCTCATAATTTTTTTCCATAAACTATATTTCTTTCTTATCCTGCAAAATCTATTAAAGTTAATAGTTAAATTAAAGTATCGTGCGGCTCGTAATTATTTTAGTATATATGTATTATAGTATTTAAATTATGCACATTATGTGTAATTTCTATAAAGTTTTTCAACTCACCATTATATATATGTATGACATAAATATTTTACTTAAGTTTTAAATATAAATAATTTGGATATATTAGCTCTTGTTAAATTAATAAAATAAATTTCAAGGTTACTTAAATAAAAATTTTATCTTTCTAAACTGAATATGAAGCTTTTTCAGACACACTTCTTCTATTGTGGAAAAACATACGCTCTCTAATTTTCGCTGAAGTGACTAAAACATACATTTACTTTTTTCTTCATCCAATTTTGAGATCGATTGCAAAACAATTTTGAAGGAAGGAAAAGAAAATACTTGATAACAAATTCTTAAATTAAAAAAAATACTGAAAAATAAATTCTAAATTTCTAAAAAATAAATATTTTGGAAAAAAATTATAAGATATTCTAGAGAAATGAAAATTATAAAAAATAGTTCAAGCTCTTATTGATTATTTAAATAAAAATTGTAAAGAAATATATTTAAATGAACACAAATAAAAGATTTCAGTCCATGTTATTAACTTTTATTTTTTATATTTTTTCAACTTAATTTGTTATTTATTTATATTTTACTTGATATTCTAAGATCACCAATTTTAAAATATATATTACTTGATAACATATTAATATAAAATTATTCTATTTTATTGAACGATCAAATTTCATGAAATAAAATGTTATAAAATAATTTATCAAAATTTCAAACAAAACATGTTCTTCATTTTTCTATTTTGAGAGATATTTTTTCAAAATAAAAAATCAAATATATTTTCCACAATCTTAAAACAAACCCTCAAAATAAAAAAATTGAAAATGAACTCAAAAAACACAAACCAAACATGCCCTTGGTATTCAAATTTGTAATTTATTAAATACATTCATTATTAAATAAGAATAGAGAGTAGACATCGCATATTAAAAAGTTTTTTGAAAACGCTCTAAGGAACGAGTTGATATTTTAAAACAAACTCTAAAAAAACTAAAAATGAACTCAAAAATACAAACCAAACATGCCCTTAATATTCAAATTTATAATTTATTAAATACATTCATTATTAAATAAGAATAGAGAGTAAACATCGCATATTTAAAAGGTTTTTTGAATACTCTAAGGAACACGTTGATATTTTACTATTGGTCAAAAGGGAATTATTAGCCAACTTCATAATTACTGAAGATTAATAAATAAAAAAAGCTAATATTAATGGGATAAGAACAACTCTCGTGTTCTGAAAAGTATGCGAATAAAGCTTTCGGCAGTGATTTAGAATCATCCTTTGCTTGCTAGCTCTCATCTTACTACCTTCTTTTTCTTTTCTCTTCCTTTTCCTTTTTCATTACCCTCTTTATGGACAGTTAAAGATATAATATAAAGAAATAATTTCTTACCATTTATAAAAAGTTAATCTTTGGAATAAAAGCTGACAGAGTACACCCGGAGACAGAGTAAAGGATAAACCTAAAAAAAAATGATGAAAGAGACCCATTCATTCCATGAATATGATATTTATCCAATGTGGTGGATTCGTCGTTCCTAACAATGCTTCACTTTAATTTTTATTTGAACAAGTAAACCAACTAGTAGCACAATTGTGCCGTCCGCTTATCCAATAGCTTTCCCGGGGGGAAGAAGTTGGTCCTGCTAATCAAACCGGTGCTAAGGACGAGTTGAGATTTCTCAAAGAATGGTCTTGTAAATTTTATAATAAATGTTTTTTTAAATGATATATTTATAAGTGAATGACAATTGTACCTATGGAGTCTTATAAATGATTACCATTGTATCCCTAATCATTCCCTATAAATAAGTTGCTTTAGTTCTCATTATAATACATATAAATCTATTGACTTTTATTTTTCTTCTCTTTTTCTCTCTTTACATAATTCTCTCAAAATCAAAACAAAGCTTTTTATACATACACGAATTNCTAAAGATCGATAAACGTACTTAATTAAAAAAAAAAAAAAAAACTTATACGTCTGCTTCTACAATCAGAATTGCCAACAGGCCCAATAACCAAATTCTGAATTATGTAATAATTCTTTTTTTTTTTTCCCCTTTACTATATTCAATCTCAAGATTTTGGTTCGACTATCAATGATAACATCATGAATAGTCCAGTTGGGATATTGGACAAGTTGGTGATGCTAAATTCACGAAGGTATTTCCATTTAATCTATAATTTGTTTTAATTTATGATTTATGCCTTGTGGATGTAATCTTATTTATATTAACGCGTTTTGTGTTCGTTTAACGTATCTATTATTGTTGTTGTTGAATTTTTTATTGCCAATCTATTATATTGTTGTTCCTTAAATAACACACTAATCTTGATGTTTTAGTTATATTTTGTTTACTCCCGAAGAATATAATAAAAAATTATGTTTTTACTCTTAAAAAGCAATTTCTTATACAATTTATTATTTTAAATAATAATATATTATTAATCTTGAAGATCATGAAACTCCTATTCCAATATTCAAGAAGAATATTGCTCGTACATTGGTCTATTATAAATATTATTGCTCCTAAAGTAGCATATCGTTATTTACATATATTCTAATTAGATTTTACTTGCTCCTGAAAAAACATAAATAAATAAGACCTAATGTATATTATGTTTTCTCACTCCTGAAAAGTAAATCCTTGCATAATTTTCAATATTCAAGAAGAATATTGATATATTTATCTGAATAAGCGATAATAAAATACAACGTGCTCCTTAAATAACATATGTTTCGAATAATTTATTATGTGCAACTTATGAATGTGTTTATCCTTAATAGAAAAATATAAGACTTATGTCGTGGGGACATTGATTATTATATGATTTTATAGTGTTTAATCATATTTTTCGAAATTAAATAACTGAATTATTTCTTATATTGATCTAGAAGTTCATTTTGACATTATTATTTGGTATGATTAATTGGACCATCACTGGATCAATAATGATGATATATTTCGAAGAATGTATCATTTCGAATTCATGTTTATCCCTGAAGGATAACATGCGCTTAACCTCATAAGGATATTGATTAGTCTGATCACTTGAATGATATATGATTATATAATGTTTAATCATATTTTTCGAAATTAAATAATTGAATTATATTGAACCAGAAGTTCAATTTGTTTGGCAGGACCAATTGTACCATCACTAAATCAATAATGATGCAAAAATAAGAATTCAAATGAATATTTAGCGAAAAATCAGAAGTTTCTTCAATCCATTGAATTCTTATATGATATTTGCTTTCTCTATTATTGCTCATTAATCATCACTAGCTAAAATAAAGATTGAATTCCTTATATTTTTGAAAATTAATTAGGGTGATATATGGGCTGTGTCACCCTCTACGTTGACTATCTAAATATTATTTATATCTAATAGATTTAATACAAATACTAGATGATTGTATGATGTTTACAACATGAAGGTTGCGAAATTACTGCTCAAATTATGAGCATAATTTTTATATTATACAATCAAGATGGTGTCTTGTTAATGCTAATGATCCTAAGTCTCAAATTTTTAATAAGTGTTAGTTGAAATGTCGATAAATTGTGTAACATTATTGTTTGTTAAACATCATCAATTAATTTAATTGAGAACAAAATACTTCTCATTTATATTTAGGGAAAACCTTTACACATCGTGTCAATATCATTGTTCTCCCCGTTATAACTTGACTTATGGTCAAAACCTAAGTTTTCTATTAAATTATTTTGATAGTACAATATATGTAAAACTGATGTGTCACAATGCACTGAGATAGAAAGTAAATAATGCTGAGAATAAATAAGTAGTTTGAATTTTTATCTTAAATGGATGTTATTTTATAACGTGATATATTGATTGTTAATTTGATTGGAGATTTTTTTTTCAGGATTAGGGGAAGGGAATAAAAAGTTGAAAATACTGTACAAATACTTTATTGTCTAAATTCTCGCAAAAGACAATTTGAACTAGATGTTTAAATGATAATTTATTTAGATGCATTTACTGACCAAAGAGATAAACAATCTCACACACCAACTCTCTCCAACTCGAATTGACTCATGAAATGACGATTCGTTAATATTATATTTAATAAATTTATGGTAAGCGTGATGATATTTGATTTTAATATAAAAATCTTCAATAAAAAATGGAGCAATTAGCAAAGATGGCCCCATTAAGGAGACATACTCTTAATGAGTATTTAGATATAACAAATTATAAAACCCTAAAAGAGGTTTATATACTTGATATGTTGAAAATTAAGATATCTCAATAAGTTATGTCATTATAGAAAAGAGTAAAATTGAAAAAGAAAAGTTGTCGACAATACTTTTGTACATGACGTACTGCATCATATTATGACTAGCGAGGATATTAAAATAAATTTGTCATCGGCCAAAGTAATGATTGGCGAAATGAAATGACACGATCCTAGTAAAGAATTTATTAGAGAAACCTAAAATTTCTGAATCTACAATTTGAACACATAAATGTGTATACTTATGCGAAATGAAAAATAGTAGTAATATGAAATGTATGACTCTTTGCATAATGAATTTTGTGAAAACTTGTATAAATAGATAAATTATTATGTGGTGGATGTTATTACAAGTCCCTATTTTATTAGCGTACAATGCATGAAATTTGATATGCATGTAATAAATGTGATTATAGTCAATTTATGATTTTGATACTATCTTGGAAGGGTTTACTATGTCTGAAGCATAATTCAAGTGATATTATCACGAGGGAGAATAAATACACGTTGTGCTCTTTTTTTCCTAAATCAAGATTTTGTTCTATTGAATTTTCCTGACAAGGTTTTTAATAGATAACTTTTGTGGTGTATTTAAAAGAATAATGTTCTCTCTTTTTTTCCTTCATTAAGGTTTTTCCCACTGAATTCTTTTTAATAAGATTTTAACGAGTCATATTCTTTATGTAATGAATGTTTATAACCCAAACGATATTTATCCTCAAAATAATACTCTAATATACATAAGAATTCTGAAGAGATCAACAAAAGTTATTTTTCGAATCATAATGTTACTATAATAATCAAATATTGATAAATATTTCATATGAATACGGCGTTATTTGAAGGTTATAATAAGACAACATGAAACGTGTTTCACCAGAATTACAATATTGAAGATATTAACGTACACAACAATGATGAATTTATACAAGATTTGAAATCAGATGGAGTAGTTGTACTCTTTTTCTTTCGATCATATTCTGTCCCATTGATACGAGGCAACAGTTTATTACTCCTCATATTTGTACTCTTTGTTGTTGGCATTTTTGTCCCATCTTGTTTTTGTCAAATAATGTTCAAGAAGATAGATATTTTGTGATGTGTATTCAAAGGGAAGTGTTGTAAATGATAAATTTATTAGTAAATGACAATTTTACTCCTACAATCCTAAAAATTATTATCATTGTATCCCTAATACTTCCCTATAAATTTGAGACTTCAATCCTCATTATAATACACACAAATTTATTGACTTTTATTCTATTTTTTCTCTTTTATAACATTTTTGTAATTTTTCAAATTTACTAATTTCTCATCATTAAGCCCATGTTTGACAATCATTATTTGAAAATTGTTTTACTAATATATTCATTTTCAACCATATATTTATAAAATATTATGCACGTAAATTTAAAAATTTTCATTACTTTTTATGCACAGATTCTCCTAAAATCATTGTTCAAAAAATTATTTTTGACAAATAATGATTGTCAAATAGGAGCTAAACAACTCTTAGACAAAGGTAAAATTTATGAATAACAACGTGAAGGAGATTCTCTGATTAATCGAGGGTGAAGATGGGAATGGAGCTAAGAGTTCTTGACAAGTCAATGGCGGAGATCATGGTCCGTGCTCCAAACTCACCCTGATCCGGTCCCTTTTAACATGTTTATTTTAAAAAAATAGCCCAGAAAATCAAGGTCCAATTGATAAGTGTGTTTTTACACACTTATTTAGCACTTTTTACATTTAATTGGGATTGAAATTGAGTAGATTTCTATACATAATTGTGTA